>VYZW01011974.1:157712-170556 GCA_013401315.1 Balaeniceps rex
GCATGTGAATCCTGCAGACTGAACCCTGCCTGCCCTCTTGCTGACAGGGTTCAAATGCTGTCTTGCAATGGTCCTAAAGTGGTGAGACTGTGCAAAGATGAAGGGAGAGTTCTTGGAAAAGCTTTGCAAGGGATGCTCAGCTGAAGAGGGCTGCTGACTGGCTTACAAGAGCTCCCTAATAATCAAGCGCATCTCTCTGTCTATATATATATATATGTATATGTGTTTGTATGTGTGTATATGTGTGTAAATGTATGTACATATTACATACATATATGTTGAAAATGTAGTTTGGAATAGCCTCCAGCTCATGGGACGAAAGGGCAAGAGACAGATCCTATGCAGTAAAGAAGAAATTGGAGATTTGTGCCTGGGATGCACATGTCCACCCACAGGTTGCTCAGAGCAGCTTAATATTGCCCCTAACAGCTGCTCAGGAGTGAATCTCC
Source organism: Balaeniceps rex (assembly GCA_013401315.1). NCBI lineage: Eukaryota > Metazoa > Chordata > Aves > Pelecaniformes > Balaenicipitidae > Balaeniceps > Balaeniceps rex. The sequence continues at coordinate 158,162 of VYZW01011974.1, forward strand.
TCCACACTGACATTTCTTGCCACTCTGCCCTGCTTATGAGCTTAGCTTACCAGCTGTGTCAATGGGGATTTTGGCACCTCACCAATTAAAGCATCTTTTCATGAGCTCCATTAAGCAGCAAAACAATCATAATGACATTTAATTGCCCTGTGAACTGGAGGTGAGTTGATGTCCTAAGGATGTTTTCCCATTGTTGGGTATCATTTCTTCTCCCCTGGAAGCAGCTGTATGAGTTAGCTGTGGATGAAGTGCTCCTCCAGTTAATAGCAGTCTAATACTTTCCCATGCTCTTGTGTTCAGGATCATTCTCTTTGAAAAGAGATTTAGGAGCTTTTTTCCAATATGTTACTTAGCAGTCACATAGCCTTTCATACACTTTCCTCGGAGGGCTCTCAGTATGACTGCAGGGCCTGCGAGATAGATCAGCCCTTACTTTAGAGAATGAGAAGCGATAGCACAGAGAAAATAAACGACTTACATACAGAGGAGTCAGTGGTAGAGAGAACAGAAACCAAATCAGGATAAACCAGACACGCATGCTGAGCCTGCTTCCTAGATAACCTCTAAACCTGTACAACTCCCCTCCTTCCTGTCCTCGCAGCCATCAGTACACCAGCGGATATTACCGTGTGTCTGCCTACTTCCTGGCCTTGATGATAGGAGATCTGCTGCCCATGAGAACTGCTCCAGCCATCATATTCTCATGCATCACTTACTGGATGATTGGTAAAGAATTGATGCTTTCGTTGAACCTGTCATCTTCCAACACATTTGATTTCTAATTTAGCCAGAGTTTAATTCCTATATTTATAACATGAAACTAGTTGAACCTTCAACTGATTCAAGTACTTGGCATCGTAACTGCAGAGGACTCTGGGGCAGGGGCAGAGACACCAGCAATCTAAGACAGGGACCTGCTTGACCACATCTTTCAGTTAGTGCTCTTTAGGCCTTTGGACCACGCACAGTTCCTGCCAACTCCAAACTTGGTCTTTCTTCCTGCTTTCCCTGTCTTGTATAAGAGTCCAAGGGTACCTCTCTAGGATTCATAACGTGGTTGTTTACTGGACACTTTCCTTTCTGTTTTTTGACAGGATACCAAGCTGTTGCAGGCCGATTCTTCTTCTTCATGCTGACCCTGGTACTGGTGTCCTACACTGCCACAGCCATGTCTCTGGCTATCAGTGCTGGGATGGATGTGGTGGCTGTGGCCAATCTGCTCATCACTATTTGTTTTGTCCTGATGCTTGTAAGTATATATAAGGGTGTGTGTGCTCCCTTGGTGGACATGAGGAAGCAGCTGAGACAGGCTGAGAGGACTGGGTTGAGCCAGCCCAAAGCAGGCTGAGAATCCACAGTCCAGTAGCACGTCAGCCCCATGCCTGTGATTTTATTGTCACTATAGTCAAATATGTACTTCTGCCAACTGGTAGTCTAAGGGTCAAATCATTGCTCAGGTGCAATTGAGTAGGTGTGATGCCACCAGAGCTTTGTAAACAGTGTGCCCCAGGAAAGTGGTCATTTTTTTTAATTGTCCTTAGAAAAATCGATTTAAAAAAAAAAATCTTGCATTTTCAGTATTAGAAATCTAAGTGATAAACTAGATCATTTAAAAGGAGAAGATCTTAAAATAAACTTTAGATCAATTGATTTTATTGCATTAATTTTTGTTGACCAGTGGGATTAGCAGGAGCACACACTCTCTTTGTTTCAATTCAGTATTGCCCTTGGGTTCCAGAAATTGCTTCAATACTCTTCTTCAAGGACTTCTAAGGAAGAGAGCAAGCGAGAGAGAAAGGAATTTTGACTACTTATAGATGAGGGATGTGAATTCTTTTTCAAAGAGATAATGTTAGTGATGAAACTTCTTGACTGTGAGGCCTACCAATTTACCTTACAGTAAAAAGTACCTTCTGTTGGGTGATTCCTGGTAGCTGTCTGCGTACATATTCTGAGCCCATGGTGCATCCCTTATTCTTCGATTTGCAATTTAACCTGCTTTTGCAATAAGCTAAGTGATAGTGTATCACTTCAAATGCTTGCTGTGGGTGAGAAGTGTGCATGCGNACACTCTCTTTGTTTCAATTCAGTATTGCCCTTGGGTTCCAGAAATTGCTTCAATACTCTTCTTCAAGGACTTCTAAGGAAGAGAGCAAGCGAGAGAGAAAGGAATTTTGACTACTTATAGATGAGGGATGTGAATTCTTTTTCAAAGAGATAATGTTAGTGATGAAACTTCTTGACTGTGAGGCCTACCAATTTACCTTACAGTAAAAAGTACCTTCTGTTGGGTGATTCCTGGTAGCTGTCTGCGTACATATTCTGAGCCCATGGTGCATCCCTTATTCTTCGATTTGCAATTTAACCTGCTTTTGCAATAAGCTAAGTGATAGTGTATCACTTCAAATGCTTGCTGTGGGTGAGAAGTGTGCATGCGTAGTGAAGGGCAGCTGATGTACATTGAGTTAAGACACAGTGTGTGAGAAGTGGCACATGCACATCCTGAAAGACAGCAGGGTAAGCACAAAAACATTTGTGATGAAGCATAGCCTGAAGTGTCATGTTTAGCTATGAAGTCCAATTGTACTAAGAAGTAAAAGGGCAAACCTTGTTCCAGGCAGGAGAGAACACAGATAAAAGATGTGGGTCAGAGGAGAAAGCTGAAACAGTAACAGCCCTTAAGGCTCCCCATGGTTTCCTTCTTGTTTCTCTACTTCCTCATCTCCCAGTCATCCTTCTTTAGCCTCTGGCTAGCTCCACCATAGGACACAGTCCTCCAGAATAAGAAGTTGTCAGCATGCAGCATGCTTTTTAGCTCACATGTGGATGTAGAAAACCTTTCTGACCTCTTTGTAAGCAGTTCAAATGGAGTACTTGGGTGTGCTGTTGAGCCAGCTGGCTGGGACTGCTGCAAGGTTTGAATGTCATGCCTGTAGGCACAGGCATAACAGCACTAGGAGGTCCATCTATCCCAGTGCACCTCTGCTGGGCAACTGCAGTATCTGTGCAGGAATGGCATTGTTTGCAGTAAACACAGTTTGTGACTCATTAGTCTCCTCTGTTCTATTTCAGATCTTTTCAGGCCTCTTAGTAAACCTCCCTTCTGTCATGGGCTGGCTGAACTGGCTCAAGTACTTCAGCATCCCCCGATATGGTCTCACGGTGAGTAGAAAGTAGCATCGGTCTCCTGTGAGTAATGCAGCCACACTGCTCTTCCTGCAGAGGTTTTGAGTATAAGTGAAGTTCTCTTAAAAGTCAGGTTTGGTTTCTTTCCTTGCATGACCATGGGAAAGGAAGAACAAACCAGCCAACCCCAAAAAGGAAGCAAAAGTTAATCTCTGTGTGAGAGGTGGAAGTCTCAGAGACTGAACAAATCCTTTGTGCCACAAAATTAGTGCTGCTTGGACAGCAGCAGTGAGCTGTCCAGTGAGACACTAATTCCTAGCCTGAATAGTTGATCCCTATGGTTTAGAATAAAGTCAAATATTGTATGGCCTCTCCAGAGACTGCTGTTTGGGTAGTCAGTCTGAGGTCAATGACTGTCCAACTGGTTAAAGGATTTACCACAATGCCTGAGTGTCTCAGTCTTCAGTGTGGCTTCCTCTGAAGTGAAATATGACTTACTGCCATTTCTGAATAATAAGGAGCTGGGGTACCAGAAAGCTACTGCTTTAAACACAGTAACTAGGCATGGCAGGTCACCCACTGGTCACAGGTGGGACTTGTGCTTCCATCTCCTGTCTTCATCCTGGCCAAGCCTATTTGGGAGGAATAGTTTCCTACCTTTGAGTAAAAATGAGTGAAATGAATGCTGGAGCTGGTGCAGGGTGGTGTGGGCAGGACCATGTTGACCGGCAGTGGAAGAGAAAGGTAGGATCAGGGAGGGAGGGAGATGTGAGACCTCCCCTGTTTGGGTATCACTGAGATATTTTGTCAGTGTTGCTGCACGTGGAAGTGTCCCCTGAGATTGCAGTTAGCCCAGGATGCCAGTGCAAGGGAACCCTTCCCCTTTTGTCTTGCCTGACTGTGCCACCTGCTTCAGTGTGCTGGTGCTGGGGTGTCTGCGTGCAGCCACATGGTTTTCTGGGTCAGTAGATTGACCCAGATGAAAGTGGATGAACAGGAACTTGTAGCTGGCAAGACAGAAACCCATGGCTGAATCAATGAAATGTAACTTCGAAGCCAAAGACTCAGACACCAAACCATCCTGCGTGTAGAACTTGGAGCAATTCCTCAGAAAGGCAGTGATTAAGAGCTTCAAAATAAAAAGGAACACAAACATACAATTCCAAGAATGGTGATACATGTCTTCTAATAATCCATTCCTTTTGAGGTGTTTCAGTCTTAGCACCCCAAATCACTAACTCGGTAAAAATCTGATGTCTGCCTCTTTCCCTAGGCTCTTCAAGTGAATGAGTTCAGAGATCTCTACTTCTGTGGTGAGAAGAATCCGAATGTTACAGCGTCTCTGGGAGATGCAGGCAGTTGTCCCCCCAGTATTTCAGGAGATATGTAAGTCTCTAACTCATGGTGGTTCTTGGGCCTGAATTGTGATGGCTTGCTTAAAGAGAAGTCTGACTGTTTCAAATGTTTATGTTATTCACAGAATAACCACTCACAGGCCAGTCTCAATAATATGTCCCAAAATAATGTATTTTAGGATTATAGAGTAAAACTTCACAATTACCCAAGATGAAGTAGGGATGAAACTTTACTCCTAAAAATAGGCAGATGAGCTAAATTAAATTTTATTTTTGATAACCTAGCCCTGGCTTATCAGTTTTCTTAAACAAACCCAGGGTCACTTAGCAATGGAAATGCAATGTGTGGACAGCTACAAAGTTGTTGGGAAGCAGTAGACCTGTGATCAGAAACATGCCTGCTGCTCAGAGCTTGTTTGTAAATATTAACCTCCTTGCAGATACAGCAGAGAGCCAAGGTATCTATCTCCCAGTGCTACTACCCCATTTGAAATACTCTTGACTCATGATACCATAAGTTGTAGCAATGGAAGTATTTCATGACACATGCTAGAGGGCTGGCAAACTGAAGTTATTGCAGGGAACAGTGCTAGAGCACTGTTTCCACAGCTTTTGGACCCCAGACCCCTGCTATGGACCTCCAATGATTGCTGTGTGAAACTAATGCTTTTGTACTTATTATGGTTCAATGTAGTTCTGAGGTTTACTCATAAATTGCTAGCTATCTATAAACAACAATAAGGATACTGCTGAAAAATGATGAGAACCAGAGATCCAGATTTGTCCCTTAAGCTTTTTTTTAGTGATAGGTTATGAAGTTACTCTATTTCTGTCACCTGTTTTGCAGAGTTAAGGGTAGAAGAATCTTTGTGGAACAGGAATAAAAGTAACTGCCTGAAGACTTGCACCACATAGTAATACCAACTTCTGCCTCATGTTTTTCCGCAGGTGTTCTGGTGAAGCATACCTGTGCAGCCAAGGGATCGCACCTGCCAACTGGGCAATGTGGGAAAACATAGTGGCTCTCTTCTGCATGACTGTTATCTTCCTTATCATTGCCTATGCAAAACTCCGGTTTATGAGAAAGTTCACATAGATTTCTGCGTTGCCTTGCTCTGCAGCTTCTCCGGTCTTAAAATTGCAAAGCTTGTCAGGGCCTGCTGGAGGTGGCCAAAAGATTTCAACTGACTTTAACGGACATCAGATGGGAACCCTGTCCCCTTGTTTCTGGAGCATGATCTCCACATGATTGTTTGATTTTAGTTTTTAAGAAGAAATGCATTCACGTATATTGCCTAAGCGAATTTTTTTTTTCTGTAAAAGAATATAATTCTCATAATTCCTTAGGTACATATCAAACTATATATTGTAACGTATTATTTTTCTGTGGCCAACTTATACAGGAAATGTCCAAAGGGAAACATTTTCATTTGAACATGTGAGCTTCTCAGTCACAAATGGTATAAGGTGATGATGGCATTTATGCATTGATATGTTGCCCCTTGTTAGTGCCCGTCACATCTGAGGAGAGCCAGAGACCATTCACAGTGTGTTGGAGATGCATTTGAGTTTGAAGTCAGTACAGGGAATGAGCGCTCCTTGCCAAGCAAGAACAGTTTTATACTTCTAGTAGCTTCTCCATGGAAGCTACTTGCAGAAACTTCTGCTTGATAAAAAACTAAATTGTAGTGGTATAAGACATCTCATCTAAGAGTGAGAAATGTATACTGTTGTACTGTAAAAAACCAACCAACCAACCAAAACTCAAACCAAACACCACCACCCCCACCCCCAGCCCACCTACAGCAAAAAATACATTTACTACTTAAGAGGAGAGGAGGAAATTCCCTTTTTTTTTAATAAAAATTTGTATACTTAGCAATGGCAGATTTTTTTAACAGACTTAATGCTTAGCTGCACCACCTATATATAGTGCTACTTACATTACAGACTGAAAAAAAACCCAAGCAAACACTGCTATAGCAACGCTCACCGCAGTCACCACAGAATGGACTGTAGTGTACCAGCAGTTGTCTCCCATCACCACATCAGCAGCAGAGCTGCTTTTAAGCTGCATTAAGACCCTGAGATGCAAGTGGACCAGCTAAGGCCAGAGGAAAGTGTCCTCAAACACCAGGCTAGAGAGTTTGCTTGTGAGGGCTGGGCTAGCAGCAGCCCTTGAAGCTGGCCTGCAGTGTGAAAGTGCTTCTGGTGCCCTTGCAATAAATGGTTCAGTTGTGGTGTTAGAAAGAGGAAAATAACCAAACTGACAGCGCAGCCACGTCAAGCACGAGCCATGCTCTTCCTGTGCTGCTTCACTGCCTTTTACAGCTGGTAAAAAGTAAACTCGTGCCACGTTTTACATCTCGGTATTTGTCTTTCTCCTCCTCCCGTGATGAAGGCTGTTTGTTCTTGCTTGTTCCCGCAGCGGAAGCTGTCACCCATCGGGCACCTGCTGTACGCGGTAGCGGAGGCCTCCCCTCACGACGCGGCCAGAAGCGGCGGGGGGGCAGGCCTCGTATCTACGCGCGGGGCGGCTGTCAGACCCCGGCTGCTGCGTAACCCGGCGGGGAGCGGGCCGGGGCCGGCCCGGCAGCATCATCCCCGCCGGCCAGGGCCCACCGCTGCGGCCCGCGGCCCGCCCCGGCCCCCCCGCNTTCGCCCCTCAGCCGTGGGGCGGTGGCCGGGCTCCGCCAGGCCGCGGCCTGCTCCCGGCGCGGCGCAGGAAGGAGCCGCCCGGCGAGGCAGCAGCCGCCCTATGGCGGGAAGGGCTCCGGCGGTGGAGTGGGGGCCGGCTGCGGGGCGGGCCCGCGGCTTCGCGTATGTCGGCCGGCCGGCTGCTCCCCTGGAGCCTGGCGGCTGCACCCCGGCAGGGGCTTACCCTCGTGTGCCTGTCAGCCCCCCGCGCCGCTGCTTCGGCCGGCGGGAGCCGCTGGCCTCGGGGCAAGCCTTTTTGTGTTCGAGCCGGGAAAAGCTGCCGATAAAGGAAAGAACAACCTTTCGGGGTGAGGAACAGGTGCTGAGCTGCTCCTGCGAAGAGCAGAACAAGGGCAGGTTGCGGTAGAAATGGGTTTGGAGAAGAAAAGCGGTACAGGTGGAGATCTGTTGTAGCCCCACGTGAAATGGACTGGGGAGGCTGTTCTTCTATTCTCAGTCAGTGACTAGAAATAAACGTTAGTAGCATTGTGCACAAAGTCACTCAAAAGTTCTCCCCAAATTGCTTTCCTGTCGTCTTTAGTGCAGGAGGGGGCTGATACTTGCAAGTATGGTCAGGCCAGGTGCCCGTCCCTTAAATGCTCCCTAAAGTATTATTTTGAAATAATCTTAATGCTACTTCCAGGAAAATGCCTAGGTTTGTTACCCCTTAGTGTAAAGTAGATGACTTATATGGAAAGTAGGTGTAGTCAATCTGAAGGGGAAAAAAAAAAAAAAGGACCATTTAATCTTTATGGTATATTTCTGTACCTGCTAACTTTCCCCTAACCATGTAATGTCTGTACCCTGATTAGAGGATCCCGCTGTTGAAACAGCAGAGGAAGCTAAGGAACCAGCAGAGGCAGACATCAATGAACTCTGTAAAGACATGTTCAACAAAATGGCCACTTATTTAACAGGTGAACTGACAGGTAAGGCACTGCAATACTGACCTGCAAGTAAGTTTTTATTTCTTTTCATTTTCTTCTAAAGAAATCTGTTGTGTGGTTTGTCTAAACTATACCTATATAGATCATATCTAGCAAGACTGGCAGTTCAAGTCTGGCATGTTGCTAGACTACTAACAACACTGAGATTAGTCATATTAATGAAGTCCCAGAATAGCACATTCTTCAAAAGAATTCAGCAACTTAAAAAAAAAAATCTTTTTAGTCTTGCAGAAGCTTGTACATGGAAAACCAACCAAACAAACAAAAGGGGTCTAGGTTAAGGACTAAAAGAGAAGCACAACTGAGAGCAGAACTTGTGCAGCTGTTTTGTTTCTGAGTGAGAGCAAGGGTCACACACACATTTTCCAACATTCATGCTTTAGAATAAACTGCTGTGCAGCATTAACTGGAGCCAAGTAAACTGCTCAACAAATTAGTGGATTCCATAGGCTCTAATTTTGAAAGCACTCAGCAACACTACTGATTTGCATGGACTTGAAGGGTGTATGGTACAGATTACCAGTCTGGATTTGTGCTATCAGCTTTGTAAGCATAAGTGTTTAACTGACAGAATAAGAGCAGAAATGTGAGGAATTAGTCAATTTTTCTGTCTCAAAAAAATTGCAAGTGAGTAAGTATTCATCAGTCCAGTTGACTTTTACAATTCACAAAATGTCATCTCTCTTTTTGTAGAACGTTATACTAATACCTGTATTACCATCTGAACTATTCTTTGTTACGTTTAGCTATTGGTTTGAAATCTCTTGTCCTCTTGGAAGAGTCTGCAGCCAATTCAAACCGCACCAACTTTTAATTAAAACAAACTCTATTCTTTTTAAGCCACCAGTGAAGACTACAAACTCTTGGAAAACATGAATAAGCTGACTAGCTTGAAGTACCTAGAAATGAAAGATATTGCTATAAACATCAGTAGAAATCTGAAGGATTTAAATCAAAAATGTAAGTAAACCAAATAAGGTAGGAATATAACGAACGGTACACTTGTTAGGGAAACGAAGCATCTAAGTGTCAGGTAGTTCACACTCCATTAGGTGCTGAAGGAAGGAAAACTCACTGAAATAGACATGCTGCTATACAATGCCAATCTTGTTATTTCTTTACAGCTATGGACTATGTAGACGAGCATAAGAGAAAACACATCTGAATTTATGTCCTGTTTTACCCCAAATTCTGGATCTGATAGGAAATAACATTTATTTTGACTCATGTTGTATTGTTACTTGTGTGGAGTCTAGCCGGTACTCTTAAACATTTCATACTTTCCTGGAACATGGCTATCAGTATCACCACTTGATTTTGGGGCAGGGGAAGGAAGGAGCTTTTAAATTGTTCTACCTGAAGAATGTCACGAGAAATTCTTGTGTTTCAAGTGTGAACTTTTTCTTGGAAGTGAATTACTGAGAACTGACAGATACTATTTTTCTGCTTTTTTAAGATGCTGCTCTTCAGCCATATCTGGAACAAATCAACCTAATTGAGGAACAGGTTGCAGCTCTGGAGCAGGCAGCTTATAAACTGGATGCATATTCCAAAAAACTTGGTAACTATTGGCCCGTACTGTTACTACTTAGCAGCGTAGTCCCTTGCAAGGGGATTTAAAAATACAAACTCCTCCTCTGTTTAACAAGTGTGAGCTGCAGAGTTGTCTGTGCTGCTTTTGAGCAAGGAATATTGTATGTGAAGTGGCAAGCGTTGGGAAAAGATTAATATATCAAGTTATGTGGAGGTGGACTAGTACAGGAATTATTGAACTACAGCTTATTAGTGAGGCTTGATTTCCCTTTTACAGTATGCACTGACCCAAATTTTAAAGGCAGATGCTTAATCCTGCAAATAGAGGGATTCATAAAGTTCCACCAGGCACCCAAGTCCCCTTGGCCTAAGTTATATTGGTTGTCTGACTTAAGCATTTGGTTCTTAAAAAATTTTATTGTACAGTTATATTTGCCTAATGCTTTAGTAAAAAATAACCTGAGTGATACTGTAAATTAACTTGAATTTTAAGATGTATAGCAGCTTACAGAATTCAAAGCTTTTACCTATCCAGTCCTAAAATATTGTTATTTTTCCTTCTGCAGAAGCCAAGTACAAAAAACTGGAGAAACGATGAAATTACAACAGTCTTTAAGTTGGAGTTGGGCTATGAGTCAGACTGATCCCTGTTTAAGTTGCACAACAGCAATTCTGTATGTTGACAAGGATTTGGTTAAAGCTAACATCAAGACTGGTAACTTTTTCTGTCTATTGAATACAGTAGGCTGTATTCAGGCTTAAGGCCGAATAATGTTTTCCTCTTCTCAAGAGGTTCTTTTGCCTCCGTTGTTCTGTAGTGAAAAGTAGAAGCCTGTCCCTAACCCGTATGTTGATACTGGCTATCTGTGTGTTAGTCCTATGTCCCACATGAAATACTCTATCTAGGAAAAGCCCTCCATAACCTATAAAGACATTTTCCCTCAGTAGCAGCAGGACCTAAATTTCATTTTTTCCTTCATTGATCTCTGCGTTGAGAAGATACCCGGGCCTTTGGAGTTATGAGCATGGTATTGAAAACACTTCATTTTGGTATCCACCTTTATCTGTTTGAAATAGAGAGACTAATTATTATAAATTTACAATAAAACAACTTGCTGCATTTGTCTCTCTGGAATCTCAAATTCCTGTTGGAAAGATTATGTAAGTTGCCTTTTTATTTTTTCCAAGGGTCTGTTAATAAAGACAAACTCCTTCCAGCTACTGGAGATCATAGAAGAGAACATGTTTTAAACTCTGCGTCAAGTATTCCTGCAATTATATTCTTTGACTGTCCAGACCTCAGGTGAAATTGCAAGACGTATTGCTTTATCACATTCTCAGTTAATTTAGCAGATCCTTTCTCTACTTTACCAGTGAATTTTGATGCTAGTAGTTTTTGAAGAGGCATGCCCAGCACAAAAAGCTTCTTCTCTACTAGATTAACAGTGTTCCAAATTGCTAATTTAGCAGAGCCCTTCTTACTGAACAGGTGCTCCTACTCCAAGTTTTTTTTTTTCCATACCTATTGACCCTGACTAGTTCAAGCTGGCTTTTGAGTGACTTGCTGATATAAGAAAGAAGTAGTTGCAACTTACTACAAGCTGTTTAGAAGAACGTCCTGTCAGGTGCCAGTGTGGTAAAGATCATAATGCTGTCAGCGTACAGCCACTGTAAATAGTCAAGATGGACACTTTTCCCTAGTGCTATTTAAAAGCAGTGAAGCAGATGACCTTTGAGTGCCTTCACCATAACTTTAAAAAACCTGGGTTTAAAATAGAAAATACTGTTCTATATGGCCTTGATGCAGGATTTGAGAAAGGGTTGAGGTCACTTTGGAGAAAGGCCTTTTTGGAATGAGCATCTTCTAATAACAGGGTTTAAGTCTCCCAGAGGTATCCAGCCATTTGCATCTGTATTGCTTTTGTCCATATTTAGCTCACTGATGACTTTTCTACCTGTGAAAGCAAATTAGACATTTTAGTATTGTTGTTAAAGCGACATTCTCCAACCCAACAGGAAGAGGTACCAACAGATGAGTTATCATTTCTGTGTTGGAGGAAATTATACCATGTAGAACAGCAGCCTGTTTTAAAATCTGGCAGATTGTCATCTTCTCAGGATTCACGGTGTCTTCGCAGTTCTGCTGGACAAGAGGATCTAGCCAGCCAGATCTAAAGTCTTCATGCCTAGAGACTGTCATTTGAATGACAGCCTGAACAGTGGCCTGCTTGGTGATCTCTGATGCTGGGAAGCGGTACCACAAGGTGGAAGACAATTTAACAGTCCTGTTTCTGCAGTGTTTCATGTATCTGTAGATTATACAAGAGCTAGATGTGATTCAGCCAGACTCACCAGTGTTTTTGATAGTACCATCCTTTCTCTTTTCCACTGTGGAGGAGAATTACAGATGTTTGGCTGCTGATGTAAAAGATTGCGTGTGCTGCTCGGAACTCCTCTGTTCCCTGGAAGAATGAGGATTTTCATTACAGCATACAGCACTTGCATGTGGCTGGGAGTTTAGTCCCTGATCCCCTGTAAGTCCCCTCCCTGGCCCCTACCCATCTCTAAGAACAGGTTGTTCTAGGATTGAAACAAGACCACTGATCTTTCAGCCTAGTGATCTCTTTGATTCCCAGCTCTTTCTGGGAAGATGGTGCTAGAGGCACAGAGTGGATGCTGGCACACAAAGGGATTGTTCTCCACTGCAGGGATGGAGCTGGCCCTGCACTCTGGCTAG
>VYZW01011980.1:2929-18008 GCA_013401315.1 Balaeniceps rex
GAAGACATGAAGAAATAAATGGTGTTTTGGGCACTGGGAGATGAGTTTAGTCACAAATCAATGACCACTTAATGATACCATTGGGGTAGTTTTAACTATTAGAGAGAAATGCTTAAATTGAGTACACTACTGTTTGCATTCATCTGGGGACTGACCCAGATCTACTTAAATCATTGGTCTATATCTATGTGAGTCCTCTGAAGAGCAAGACTTCAGCCCCAAGCAGAGATCAGAAACAAAGTATATGCATGACTAAGCAATATTTTCAGACTAGCTGAGCTCCAATGCAGTTATCAACTGAACTTGAATTAATTGAGGTGGAGGAACCTGCTTGGAAGGTGTTTTGAAGTATCCTAAAAGAAAAAAAAATAAAAAATCTTGCATCAGGCGGTCTCCTGTGCATCAGAAAGAGGAGATGAAAGGAAGCAAAGAGAGTGAACACATCTCTGCTTAAATGAGCAGTGCTAAAATAGGGTGATGACAATGGCATGACCTATAGCTCTTTAGAACATCCTTCATGTGCAGTGTGTGTTTGTCTGTTCTGGGCTGAAGTCAAGCATTGCCTCAGCAGGCTTTTAATGCCCTGGCTATTGTACAGAATAGAGAGGTTGGGTAGTGTGCAAAGCCCAGATTTCTGAAGTGACTAGGCTTCAGGTAAGTACCACAGGATGATAAAACACGGGTTTACCAAAGAGAGCTAGTGATTATTTTCTTTTTACATTCCTGCCTAATTTGCTTTGCTGGTGTTTGGTCTGCAAGATGTTTCACATATAGGATAGAAATACCATTCAGGAGATTTTGGGATGTTGAACCAAATCTTATTTATCAAAACTTCTGGCAGCTCTTTTCTATTCAAAGGGAGCTCACATCATGTTACGGCTGCTGGTGAGCTGCAGTAGGGAAGATCTCATCTGTGGAGCGTTAGGCATCTGTGGTCAAGCAGGGGTGGAGAAACCCAGTGCACTTGTATGTTTTAATTTGTGGGAGAGTTACTGAAGTCCTGTTCAGACTTGAGGTGGGTCACAAAAAGCTCCTTGTGCTGCTTCCCCTTGTTGCTTCAGTGTGTAGTAAAGACATAGGCACTGTTTTTACAAAGTGACCAGAATTTAGGAGAAGACACAACATCGGACTTAATCATCTTACTGCAGTGTTACCATGGTGATTTTTTTTCATTTACAACCAAATAAATATTAGGCTAATTTTTTCATGGTTCACTTCTTTTGCTTACTTGCTTGTATGGAAATTTCACAGTGCCACAAAACAAGCCCTTGGGCTACACGTTAATGTAAACTTAACATCCATGAGAATGTTTCCAGGCAGTGAAGCCAACCAAGGGTAGGTGGCTCAGGTCTAGTAAACTGTCTTATCCTGCAATACCGAGTGACTTTGTGCAAACTCCCTGCTGCGATGGGCCCCTGGACAAGTCTAACTGCCAGTCAGGGCTCGGGAGCCCTCCAAGGAAGTGCTAGTTAGAGCTGGATAAATTTGTGCTGGGGAATATCATCCGCAGTTTGCTACCAGAGAGGGTCACATGCCAGTGCAGCAGGGTGTACAGAGGGGAAGCTGAGAAATATCTGAACTCGTTGACTGACTACCCACTGGGTTTGCTCTGTTTGGCATTGTCTGTGAGACGCCCGAGTATTTCTCATTCTGGGTGTCATATGTGAACCTGAATAGACAAATCTGATTCTTAAATTTGGAACATGCACACTTCATTAATGACGAATAATCAGAGTTCAAACAGTACAGCTACAGACCTTTTTGCTGACTGGATTTATTACTGAAAAATTTTGTTCCTTTGCATAATACTGTTGTCAGCTTGCTACTTGCCTGTATTTCTTGTTGCTGTTGTTATTGCTGTTTTTATCCAGTGGTGCAGTTTGTACCTGATATTTCGGAGATCTGAATTATTTGAGTCTAGGTTTTAAAATGAAAACCAGCCTTTCCAATAAAAAAGTGAAGAAGAAAGACAAGAAATGACAGGCCCCCACAGAAAGGCCTAAGGTTCTTCAGGGCTATCTACAGTAAGTACAGCTTGCTCCATAGCGCTTACAAAACACATCTGTTAAAATAAATCATCCCTTGGGTTTTTCTTTTGCCCATTATATACCATCCAGTCTCCAATTTTGTCTCTTTTCTGTACTTAACTTATGGCTTTCATGGCTTGTTACAGTTTTTCTCCATTTATACAGACGTTGCCAAATATGTCTACAGAGACAGTAATTGCATTTTTAATTCATTTTAGTAATGCCACTTATTTTTGGAAACCCTTGTGCAGATACCACACGCTGGCTTTTCTCTGAACAGTGAGCCTATTTGTTTTATGTGTGCATTATGAAGAATATGACACAGTGCATGATGGTTTTGGATGTTAATAGTCAGAGATATCTATAAATAAAAAGCCCTTGCAAGTAATGTTGAAGATCATTGCTTACCCTGCCAAGTAAAAGACCACACTGTGATGAACACTACTTGCAGGACAATAAGATCAGGAGGCAGATCTTTATTAAAGCCTCAGCTAACACCTCTTCAGGCTTTTAGCAGACCCTTGATTTTTCTCACTAAGTTTTGATGTAGGCTACAACAGTTTTCACATGAAAAGAATTTTTGACCTTTCCATGCATTAAATAGTGACCACAGAATATTTTATCGTGGTTAATTTGAACTATTAATACATGTCAATTCAAACACTGTAGGTCCATGCTAACACTTTTATAAGCAGTTTCTTCCCCTGTGTCTACATTATATTAAAAACAATTGATTCTCCTACAAAAAGCAGCCTGCTCAGTACCTTACAAACACAACAAAGGTTGATTTTAAGAGTGTTGCTTTAAGCAAGGTATATCTTTAACTGAAGTTGTTTGTCATGCAGATGTCTAACAAGTCTCTGGACATCAGAGAAAAGTGTTTCTGCATGTGTTCCTGACACATAGGATGGAAGATCTGAAATAAGTTTATTTTATTTATTCTGTACCATTAGTACAAGAAATTAATAACAGAAAAGTAATAGGAAGCATGAGTCTCCGCTTTTGTCCTAAGTGTGAGATGTGAGTAGGGGTACTGCTGCCTAGAAGAGAAAGGTTGATAGTAATTTATTCATTTTATGAGTCTATCTAGAGGTGGAACAAAAGCATTCATTTAACTACCTGTCGAACCACTAGCACACCACTTTCTGAAACATCTAAAAAATGTTCTTTCTCACAAGCACCATTAGAGAGAGATTCCAGCTCCAGTGAGTCACTGTAGCAGACACATGAATACATTTTGTGTGCTATTTTCTCGACCACCGTTCTGCAAACGTTAACTGGGGTATGGTGCCATTCTTAGCAACTTGTAGAAGTGCAATTATTAGAAACATCCAGCTGTGGAAACATGAATGAAGGGTATGAGAAAGGATAATGCATGATTTCAGCATTGTTTAAAAAATGTAAAGTTCTGTTTAGCTTGGACATAAGCTTGGACATTGTATGTTGTGGAAATGCTATTACTGGTTCTAGCTAGCAATTTTCTTCTCTGCTATGTTGTAGTCTTTTTAAGAATATACTTCCAAACCCATTTCACAGAGAACTATATGTTTAACTGCCAGACATACATGTCAAGAAAGGAGAAAAATGTAGGAAAAATCTCAAATGAAGAATTAAATAAAGAGCCCAGGATACGTTTGGCTCCTTAGATTCAGTCTTGGATTAATCTGCATCGATCTTGGATGTCTGTTGGTGAAAGCCAGCATAGTGTACAGATATCATTTTCTGTGCCCCCTGATGAAATTCTCTCTCTCTTGGGCCTCTTTGATTTCCTCTGTGGCATGCAGAGAAACAACAAAAGTGGGAGGTCCTCAGTGCTGAGCTGGCAACTGGAGAGAGCTGAAATTGAATTTGTGGCAAGATCCTATCACTTCCTAATTCCATTTAGGACAGAACTATTGATGCAACAGCCTATCTTGAGGTCTTTTTGAACTCCCATTTCTTGATGAAATAAATCAGGAAGTAGGAAGTATGATAACAAGTAAAAGTAGTAATGAGAAAAAAAACAACAACCCTGAGTTCACAAAAGGGTAGCAAGACTTCCCTGTAATATAGAACAGGAGAAAAACTGCAAGTTGACCTTGAATTCTTGAACAGAGGTTTGAAACAGCCCTAGGTTAATATATTGTGTAGACCAAATTCACAAGTGGAGTAAGTGAGCATAGTCCCTGCGCTCTTGGTTGAGCTGTAGCAATGTGTTGCTATATTTTGACCCGGCTTATTCTCACAGTGCTGTTTCGCATGCTAGATATCCATATACACTGTTGTAGAGTGCATTAAAAAAAAATCTGCTCTTCTGTTTTCTTAGTGATTTACATCCTCTTCGTATGTGTAGAAAGATTGAAAGGCAGGTTATCATCAGGTCTGTATCATATGGGAGGATGGGCTTTAGGCTGTGTTGCACTGAGACTTGTCTGAAGGAGATACACTTCAGTTCTTCCAACTTACAGTGGTCTATAGGTAATGAACACTGTCTGTGAAACAGCACAATACATGAGTTTGAAACAGTCTTCTAATTCACTGCATTGAAAATCAGCTAAGTTATATGCACTTTTATAAGGCCTTGCTAGGTGCTGGGGTTTTTTGGACTTTTTTTTTTTAATACGAATTAAAATTCTACATTTTAGACATCTCAGGTACTAATTAAATTTTACTGTTGCTTGATGAGCTCCATACTTTTGTACTGTGAGGGTTCTTTTCATTATGTGTCAAAACATAATCCATTAATCTTTCCAGTGCAAATGTATTCACTGGTAAGAAAAAAAATCATAGGAAATCTGAGGAGCACAGACTCCCTTTCATCTTAAACTAAGTAGGTGTTGTCTAAAAATTTTAAAATAGCTCAATTGACTTGTCACTGCTACCACTGCCTTTTGACAGAGAATATTGACCATTGTGGTTGAAGAGGGAATAGGTGAACAAGGGTGCCTTTTTTCTGCTTTCCGTCTTGTCAATCATTTAATAATAAATAGAATGATCAAATGAGGGATCACTTGGTGGCAACCAGTCAAGCAACAAGTAATAAACCCTTGAGAAAGTTGCCATGAGGAACTCAATATTTGTGAGTACTTTGTCCAGCGTCAAGGGTGAATCAATGTTAATACAAATCCTGGCACTGAATAGTGGATGCCATGACATCATTTTTTATAGATAGGCTCTCTAAGAGAAACTCATCAAATCATGGCAATCTGCCTGGGCTTAATATTGAGATAATTCAGTATATCTGTACCAGCTCACCTTCCCAACCAATCCAGGTCCCACTGGGAGGAGAAATTAAATAAGACTTTTATTCTCTTCTGTCCTAAAAGAAAATAATTGGTTTGTCTTTTATATGACTTACTGATTCAGGTTTGCTGAGTATGTTTTACTTCCAGTAACCTAACAACTCACGTACACAGATAACTTGCCAGGAAACTTGACAGACCTGGAAAAACATCTGCAAAACTCCTTCTTTTAATTATTTTATTTTTTAGCAAGTTGTTCATAGCAACTTTGGCACACTTCTGCCAAGAATTTTAAGTATTAAAAACATGCTGTGTTTTGGAGAATATTGTTGATATTCACTGATATAATTTGACATATCAAAGGGTACTGTAAAGTTTGCTTCATGTCAAGAGCATATTTTCTTCTAGCAGACTGCTTTTGAAATGCTGCACTAGATATGCATGCAGGAGAGCTTTCCAACAGAAAACAAAAAAAGCCTGAAAAGATTTGACCTAAAAAAGAAACACCTGTCCTGCTGAGATCTGCCTGGCTTTTAGCCAGCGGTGCAGTGCACTTGTGGAGAAACGGGGTCTTTCCCACTTCCCAGCTCTCACTTCTGTAAGGGGTAGCAGCGGTGCCTGATGCCTGGGAGAGCTGGGGCTGGGGTTCATCACACTCCCACGGTACCCAGGGCTCTGATGGCGTTCTGGGAAGAAAAGCAAGGAGTATGCGTGACGCAGTGCTTCAACTCTGCTGCTTGCGTCTCTTGGTACAGAATCCAGCAAACTACTTGGCTGTGCAGGGGAATGGGAAAGGAGAAGATGAATGTGCCCTGACAAAGGAGTGTTGTTTTGGCAGTGTGCAGCCTGTAGGTTCCCAGATGCTCGGAAGCCACTTCCCCCACCCCTGCTGAAGGGCTCTGTTTCTCAGCTGCTCTGTTCTGACTTATAGCTACAGAGTGCCATCTTCCCTTAGATCCCAAATTGTAGGGACGCCGACTCCCAAATTGGAACTTATGCTAATTAGCTTACCAATAAACCTTTTTTAAAACGAGGGTGTAAGTCAGGCATGTGATCCTTTCTTCCATTTCTTTTTCTTTTTTGCCTTTTTTGTTGTTGTTGTTGTTTAAAAGAGCATCTATGTGAGAATACATCTTTAGTTGCTAATTAGATATTCAGCAGCTAATATTGTTACAAACTGCTAAATACTGAGATTTAAATGGCAGTGGTATAACAATGTTCTGATAATGGAATATCAGTGACCAGTGAAAATATAGGGAATTTTTAGCGTACAAGGGACATGGGGTTGCTGTGAAAAACAACTTACTTTCCAGGCTGTCTCACCTTAATGGCTGAAGGACTAGAGAGAGTTAATCTTTTTTTCTTTTCCCTTTGGTTGAGAGTGCACTGGCTCCAGTGACAGCTATACAGGTGCAACAACAGCCAGAGCGGGTTCATTTAAAAATTCAAATCATTATTAACAGAAAACATATACATTATTCACTCAGCCCTAGTTATTACCCAGTTCTGCACAGGAGGCAGAGCCCTGAAGGTGGGTTTTGGCAGGTATGTAAATCTCTGGGTCTTTCTGCATGTTTATCTGTTTATTGCTAGAGTACACAAAAGGATGCTGTTAGTGTGCTGCTGTGCCATGTAGGCTCAGCCCAGCCCAGCCCAGGCAGAGCTGCCCTGCTCTAAAAGTTGGGGAGGGGGTTGTAGGCAGAGGAAACTAGGTCTAAGGCTATCCCTATCTGGGGTGTGGCATGAATAGCAGAGACTGCAGAGACTAGGGGTGGGTATTACTCTTGTGTGGGCTGAGGGGGCTCCTATGCACAGGTTTTTGTGTCTGATTTCCATTCTGTATACCATTCCATTCTATAGCCCTAATCTGGATGTATCATAATTTTAAAACTTCTTTTATTACAAATATGAACGTTGCACTGGATGAAAGCAATAGATTCTCGTCTCCACCCTAAGTGGGCAAAGGTGGTGAAATGCTTGTGCACCATGCAAGGAGATACTCAGCAGCGTAGAGCTTTCGTAGGCTGTGGCTACATGGAGGGCAGTTGCACTCCATGTCATACCCTACTTGGCTTCAGTGATGAAAATTATGTTTTTTTACCAATTTATCAACAATATACCTGATCATGAACCATTAAATCCTGTGAGACATTGGCTAGTGACTCACACCCCGGAATGGTCAGAAAAATACAGTTTGAAGCTGGTCACTGAGCTTTATTATTGCTCAATACTCACAGTATTGAATTTACTTGTAGTGTAACTGCAACGATATTTAGAAAATATGTCTGGTTAGCACAGTAGGTAATTTAAGAGCAGGCACATGCTTAACTGCTGCATTATACAAAGCTACACCATAACTTCAGGCTCCAGAATACTCTATACAGTATTCTGGGCTTCATTAATCCCTTCAGCCATGGAATCTTTCCTAGACTTCAGTGACCATGGGATCAGGACTTAGGTGACTAGCAAGAAAGCTTTACTAATGTGTTGTGATTACAGAACACAGTGAACCTTGCCAATATGATGCAAATCTGTAAGCGCATTTCTAAGTAACACCCATTTAGTGATACGGAGTCTTCAAGAAATGTTAAGGGACTTTTTTTTTCCTGTAACACACTGTGAGATGTTAACAAAAGAAGTCATTAAACATCTCACAGATTTCTGTAAGCTGAAAATAAAAATGTTTCATTTAGGTCATTGCAAAGTATTTCATTTTAATTTCAAACTTTTTCCTTCTCATTTCTCATGAACATCTCAAGAATGTTCATCTCCAATTAATTATCTTTCCAGGTTTTCATCTTGAAAATGTAAAAACGGGTGGTTTACCAATTTAAAACTCTTTCTTCAGACAAATAGAAGTTTAAAGTCATGAAATTTACCAAAAGAGCTGAGATCTGCAAATGTCTCAGTTCCAATAAATTGACTTTTTTTTCAGTGCAAAAACCTTAGACAGCTTTTAACCAAGTCTCAGTACTGTTTCTTGCATGCACTGAATTCTGTTGGTATGACTTTTGGGTTGTTGTCATTAAAGTGAGATTCAAATTGGAGTAAAAGAATCGTAAGTTTTAGGACTACTGCAGTTTCACAGGTACTTTACATACCAAGCCCCTTGAATTCATGCTTTATTATGTTAGGGCGTTTGAAGGCCCATCTTTTTCTTAGCAATACCTGTTCATTGGAGCACAGCAGCATTACAAATAAGTTTGTGAAAGAGCTACAATTTAGTAGCTAGAATCAGCAATAAAAAAGAATGCATTCCTTGGATTTGTTGTGTTGTAGTGATGCTTTCCTGTGCCTAAATGATATTGACTGTTGTTCTTATTGAAGAGGAAATAAGTATGTGCTCGGAGCTACTCAGACAACTATTCATCATTCTCTCAGGCAACAGAAAGAATCCCCATGCCAGAATGCAAAATCCAGCAGCAGCTACAGTTGCAGAAAATCAGAAGCCTGTATTAGAAAACTCACAGGCTAATCAGAGCCCAATTTCCGGGCATAATGGACTTCTTCAGAAGCGTTGCTTTAGGACATAACTCAATTCTCAGAACACCACAGTCTGCAACTTAATTCAAGCATTTAGGGGAAAATGAGGGTCTTTAAAATATACATTTTGTTCTTTATTGCTTTCTAGTGAAGCTTCAGTGGAGTACTGTAGTGAATAATGATAACATTCGTTCTTAAAATCTGATGCTGGCTCAGTCATTATGGCAAAATAAGATGAGGAACCCTGCTGTGAAAGGCGATGAGACACCATTAATAAACATCATTTTTTATAAGGTAATAGTGTATATTTTTGCTTGGTAAACCCACTATTAATATCTGTAAAGGTAAATGACTATTGCTTGCTTACTTTAATTTGTTGAAAATCATGTTGGTTCATAACTGCTGACTTAAATCTTACTGCTAGTACAAAACAATAGGTTAAATCCTATGTCACTGAATTTGTTGCCCTAATTGGAGTCAACTGGAAAAATTGACTGTAAGAAATAAAGAAAATAGGTACAGACTGGCAGGTTGAGTCTCAAGGGTGTCTAGACTTGCAAAGCTTACACAGTAGGCTCAGAGAATCACAATAGGCTTTCAGGGTGCAGAGAAGATAGAAATCACGCTAAACTATTCCAGCCATACCTTGATTTACATCCTCTTGACAGCATATGGAATATGCTTACTCTTATCTTAACCTAGCGTATCTATATTTACCCTCAAATAGAGACAAAAACAACAAAGGTTAAATAAACACAGCTCTCGGACAAGTGCCGTCTACTTTGACCATGAAAAGTAGAGTAACTGGGTTAAGATTAGCACCTATGTTACAGAGCATGCTTTTTGTCATGATGGTTCAACCTCTCATTCATTTTTCGTGGACTTCTATTATTTGAATTTTCTAATCAGAAACACTGTTTCTACAAGATAGTGCCAAAATCAAAACAATAAAAGAAAGTAACCATTAAACTATCTCATTCTTAACTGGATTTGAAAACACTGTAAGATACTTGTCATTTCTAGTTTTCATATATTATTAAAAGCTTCATATTCTTATTGTAATGACTATAGGAAATGTGGGACCTAATCTGAATTCAATAAAACCTGGAAAAACAAAAACATTATCAAGAAAAATGAAAGCACTGCTTGGAAACAAAAGCTAATTAAAAAAATCTTAAAAATGCCCTAGAGAGTGACAAATGTACAGATAGTAGTAGCAGTCTGTTTAATATTGGCAAGTATGTCTAACGTGACAGCACATTCAAACCAACCTTTGCCTGTACAATCCAGCATCTGGCACAGTTATAGTGATTAGACTTTAGAACATTTATTAGAAATCTTATGCCTATTAAACTACATATAAAAGCATGTAATCTTGAAGTATTACTGTTATTTCCATTTATCAATAAATATCTCATAAATTTTTTAATGTATTGGTTTTGTGTGTTTAGTCTCATATTAATTTGTGAGAGTTTTTAAGTGATACAGCATTAATGCAGTTTACTTCTGTAAAGAAACCCAAGAAATTTCTTGTTCCTCCTCGAAAAACTAGTTGAAAATAACTGGGTTAGTGTGAATGGTTAATAGTGCTAGAACTAAAAGAGAAATTATTTTTTTATTCAAATTTTAGGACTTCTCTAATAATTTCTGCTTTGATATTTCCTTATTCACTGGTCAAAGAGTGGTATCTTGCTCTACCTTTTTTCTAGAAAATACCCAAAATCACCCTATGGGACTATATGAAATGTATTAACATGGTGCCTTACAGCTTACTATCTCCATGATTTTATATCCAAATCTGGAATAAAAGAGTTAATACATTTTTCCATCTCTAGCCTCCATCATTGGGTGGGTAGATGTAATAGAGTGCCACATTTCACGTCTCTAACGAAACACATTTCCTTTGCCAAAATACAACCCACAAGTTATCTGCAGCCACCATAGCAAAAATTGAGTCTGTACAGTTCTTCTCATTCCCCTTCTGCAGAAAGAAGAAATCCTTTTTAGAAAAGGAGTTAACATATTCTATAGTTTATGTGGGGTCTCCCCCACAATGATATAGCACATCAAATCATATCATCTCATACTTCATATTGGTGTAACACCGGCAAGGCCAGTGCTTCAAAGGCATACAGCTTTTCTACCCCGCGAAGTCCTGACCTGAGGCCCTGAGTGCACTAATAAGCCTTAATGGCCCTGACTAACCTCACCTGGGTCTCCCCACACGCACAGCCCCCTGAGCTTTCCTTAAGCTCAGGCTGGGGCTGTTGGTCCCTTCCTGAGCTGTGCCCCATGAGTGCTGGTCTCCTCTTTCTTTGAGCTAGAGCTCATCCTGTGGGCTGACTTCTCATCTTGACTGCAGACCTGCCTCATCACCGTGATATTGCCTTATGATCTGGACTCTTGGTTGGACCTGGCCACCATGTCCAGGGCTGTGTTTCTTGCCTTGCTTGGGTACTGTGGGGTGTACCCTGGCTGAAGTGGCTCCTGCCCTGCCAGCCATGGGATGCCTTCTGCCCCAAGCTCCCCTTCCCTTAGGGAGCAGTGCTGCTCTGGCTGCTCCCTGACACACAGAACTGAGATGACTTCCCCCAACAAGGAAGGTGGGATGGCCACTGGGGTTGAGCACACTGTCAGGGAGATGCAAGAGGTAATTTTATGTGCTTTTTCTCTTCCCTTTCTCAAAAATGCATTAATAGTTAAGCTGGCAGCCTTTCCACAAAGCAAAGCTGGGAAAACCCTTTCTTTACTTGTATGCCTTGAAAATACATAACTCCAATTATTCTAGCTCTAGTACCTATTTTTGAATATTAGGAGACAAAATTTTCTTCCCCTCATCACGTATCTGATTGCAATCCTGGAATCTGACTGTTCAGTTCTGGAGAATGTTATTTTCCTATGGAGTACACCTACCTGTCTGTTTACCCATCGATAGATAGGTAGGTGGATGGATCTCTACCTGTCCACCCATTTCTATATATCTTTGCATTTTTACATCTAACAAAGCTTGTTCTTAAGTAACTGTAGAAAATAAATTTCTTTATTGTTGTTTAAAATCATTTTGTGCTGGAGATCTTGTGAAGAAGTTGCATCTGACTTGGACATTACAGTTCTTTCTAAGATTAATGCTGATAAACATGCATATAATAATACATTTATTTGCGACTTTTCTCTATGGATAATTATTAAAAACCATAAAATATATTACTGGTAATTTGTTGTCACATTCAATGTATTTCAAAATTTCAATGAGCTGCAAGTGCTGCATTAATACAGCCGGGTTAGTGATGGAAGTTAAAAACAAACGCAGAAGTTATTTCAGACCTTTAAAACTTCAATGCTTTGATACCTGCGATATAGCATGTTGTCCCCCCTCAGTGGTAAGCAAAAGACTTATCTGTCCAGACCATTGAAGTCTTCTCTGAGGGCAATATAGATCTAATTTTAATTTTTTAATTTCCTTTTTGTTGAGGTGGTTAAAAAACAAAACAGCAAAATGAAAGGTTTTGACTTCAGAGCCAGATATAATGCAGCAAAGAAAGGAAATGGCAAAACTACAATTGCTATCAAGAACTTAACTGTAATCACATGCTCTGGAGTCTTACCCATAGAGCGGAAGCTGGAAAAGGAATTATATACTTTTCAAGCTAAAAACCTGATTTAAAATCCTGTATTTAATCTGTAATTCCTGTATTTGAGGAAGCAGCTCAACTATAAAAGTATTGTTCTAGTACAATAGTGCTGTCGATAGCTGTCTATGCATACTTCATGTCACTCAGCAATGACGTGTACAGACACGGCCACTAACCAATGTGGCATGGATCCTACTGTCAGTCATTCTGCTGTATCTCTGCAGTGATGGAGCTAGTGATATGCATGGGATAGCCACTGCTGCTGTGTGCATGCAATGCTGGAGTGCTCACTGGACACCCAAACCACTTTTTTTTTTTTTTTTTTTTTTCTGGATAGAGGTATAATACTGTGTGTATTATACTCAGTGTTTGGAAAGAAATCCTCTCTACTTTTTCCAGTCCCTCTCCTTTTTAATGAGAGAAGGTGAAATTCACTCCCAAACTTCACCTTTCTTGGGTTTTATGCGTTAAATTTAACTTCGAATACAAAGCTTAGGATTTCATACTGAGCACCATGTCTACGCTGCCAGCAGCTGAAGCTGGGTGCAAGAAGCAGAAAGCTCTGTTCCCAAACTGTAACCTTTCTTCTTTGTAGTACTCAAATAGTAGGGGAAAAGGGATTGAGCAATAACAGGTCACGCATCCAAACCAGATTGCAGTGACCTGTGCTCTTTATTCTCAGAGCAATGTGGTGACCTATACATAATAAAAAGAAAAGAGTAATATTCATAAATCCAATGAGTTTGTTTCAAGTTTTATCAAACATGACAATAGACTTCTTTGTACCTTTAAGAGAATACATTCAGCATCGCAAATGTCATATTGTCATTCTGCTAACGAGTTCCTTCGCACTCTCAAATAGGGAGAGACTGGGAAGAGTCTTTCTCCTTCAAGGTATAAAAAGTGAAAGAAAAATCCCCACCAGTATAGCTATGAACAGCTTGTTCCTAAAGTTAACTTTGGAGTTGCACGCAAATTGGATGCATGTTGTCCAATACCTTTTCTTGTTTATGCTGAGCACTTCCTTTCTGTGTCATGTAGAAATGTGGTTGTAAATCAGCTGTACCTTTAAGTACATACTTCTGCTAAGGAACGTACCTCTCATGGTTACTAATATTTTGTGACTGGGCAGACTACTCTGGGTAGTACTTAAGGTCTATCAAAACCAGTAAACTTTCAGTTCAACGCTGAATGGTCGAGTCTGCAATTAACCTTATGCATAACTATGGGCAAACCACTTCACTGGTCTGTTGTTCTGGGTTTGTTTGCATTTTTCTTTCCAAGATTAGTCTGTATTGGAATTCTTCTAGAGTAAACTTTGGCCATGCATCGTAAAGCAATTCCAATTGCACTTCAAAGCCCTAACTAATACTGGGGGCATAAGCAATATCTATTTATCCACAGGAGTTATTAGTTTCATGAATATCACAAACAAACAAACAAAAACCCCGGCAGGTGGCTCTCTCCTAACTTCTGCACATATTTTAAAAAAGAGAGAAAAACCCCAGGAGGTAGATCGTTACCTCTCTCTCCCCACTCCCCAGTCTTGTTTCTGTGACTAATAGTCATTAAAATGTCAGTGTTCCTCTGCAGGTAGAATAGTGTGGTAATGTTCACAAAACAGGGAAAAATATATGTTGAAAGGCAGTCAATAAATTTAAGTGCTGGCAAGAAGCTGGATCTTGTCAATGTTTAAAATAACCTACCATGACTTGGCAAGCTCCAACTGTCATTCATATTCACTACTTCAGTTTCTTGTAAAACCAAACAGCAACAAACCATTTCAGGCAAAATCAGCCTTACACAGAGGAAGTGCTTGTGTCGCCCCATCGTTAGTAATTGCTAGAAGAAAATAAAAAGTAAGCATTGGTAATTACTAGGAAAAAAACCAAACCAAAACAAACAACTCAACACTTCATTCTCATTTACATTTGCTTGTGTGTAACTCGCAGGATTTCTTATAGGCCCAACCACATTTTGCTAATCTTAGAGATTATAATCCCAAATATGAGACAGCAGGCACCTGAAGGGAAAGATGGGGGGTCCAGCAGCAATGCTGGCTATAAACTTGAGCCATTTAACAGCCTACAGATCAAAATGCTACTTGACCTCAGAAAAAATGCTGGTTTATGTTGGCAGTCAAGGAACACCTAATAATACGTAGCGCTTGTTTTCATTACTGATAGTGTTTTTGCTGAGATGCTTGACAAGAAACAAAGCCAGTAGTTTTATTTGAGTATCTTCTGTTTGTGCTCTAGGAATGTCTCTGGCAAGTAACATCGGTGTGGATGACATGGGTGCAGTCTGGAAAGGGAGGTAAACATTTACGCTTTGTTTTTAAAGGACATGAAATACACTTTATGGAAATTTATGGGATTGCTGCTTTTAGAAGCTGAGTGTGATTCAATGTGCGATATAATATATTTTCTTTTAAGCCTACTTTTAAGCATAATAGTCCTGTTTATGTATTAAAACTATTCACATGCTCAATTGTGTTTATGCTTATACTTCTTGATGAGGTGGAGCTTTTACCTCCAGTATTTATCACTAATTTTTAACATTTATGTTAATGTTTCTAAGGTTAAAATACTAAAAATATTAAACATTAATATCAATCTATTACATTTTTAACATTTTTGAAGGGTAACCCATGATATTTTGAAAACAGTTCTACGTATCAAGCTGTCCTGGTTTCAGCTGAGTTAGAGTTACTTTT
>VYZW01011983.1:11961-39546 GCA_013401315.1 Balaeniceps rex
ATACTGACCCCGCTGCAATGAAGAACTCCCACTCCTGACAAGGAATGGTAGCACTGATTGGTGACCGCAAAAAGGACACACCTCATACATCCATCTATCACACATTCTCACCGTGTAAAACAGCAGAATATATCCAGTCTCCTGTCCTCCCGCCGATAAAGGTCCATGCTCAGGATAGCAGGAAAAATCAGCAGAACCATAGCAAAGTTGAATACCACCACAACTGCTGCCTAGAGATCAATCACAGGAGAAGTGATGTCATTACTAAGGTTCATGTACAGCATCAGCTTTACAAAGCATAAAACTTCCTTTCAGTTCTCACCCTTTCACCCATTTATCATGCCAACCCATGAGACGCTTTCAAGCTTTTTCCTGAGGAAACTGGGAGATACTCTTTTACATTCCCATTTCATTATAGTAGGCCGATTGTAGTTAATGCATTTCTTTAATAAACTTCATATTATTTGAATACATCTGGAGATGTGGTGATGATTTTTTAAGTGGAAAAACAGAGTCAACAAATCATACTTTTGCATGAGATTCTGCCATATTTAGAGTCTCACAGTAAAAAAAGATGGAAGCAAAAGCAAACGTGGAACTAGAACTAAAGTTCTCACATTTAAGGGATCTGAAGTAAGTTAAGCACCACAATAACACTGAAGTACATTATTAAATCAGTAATGAAATAAGAATTTAAGTAAATTTTAATGAAACTTTTCTATTTAGTAAAATATTATGCACTTGACGTACTTACTTAAAAGTCTAGCCAAGAAGAGCAACATTTTGGGTTTATCAGGGATTATTTTTAAAGGAGAATCAAAATTAATCCAACACTGCATAGTAAATCTACATATTAATATGCTTGTGTTTAACAGATCTTGATTAATGAGCCAGTCTAACAAAATGAGTCTTAAACTGGAACAAGAATACATCTTAAATTGGAACAAGAATACTTGGTTTAATTTGTAAGGCGAACATTACGTAATGAAAAAACCAACCTCCCTGCCCACCCCCTTTCAAACCGTACTTCAAACCCTTTCCCACACAGAGATTCCCAGAGAATCTCCATAAACATATGTGGTGCAGCATCTATCATTATTATTAATAGCATTTATTTGTAATGCAGAATTGTTAGGAGCACTAGTCATCACAAAGGGAAAGCCTGGGCACAGATGGGACTGGAAGATAGTATAAGAGTAGGAGAGACACCGGGAAAAAAAATGTTTGAGCCGCCAACAGGTGAAAAAACCCCTTGAAATCCTTATATTTTACCCATTAGATAAGCAGTAGCTATCTCAGTAGTAGCCCAGTTTCATGTTAAGGAACCATATAAACTATCAAGTGCTTCCATCTGTAACTTCTGAAGTAACGACTGCTTGGGTTAAGACAGTCATTAAAAAAGAACAAAAGTTGGCCTACAAAAATGAAGTCGCTGACCTGATATAAACAGGCCCTCCTTTTTCCAAAATAAACGAATGGCTGCTTTTGATGTTGAAAAATCAGGCCTCAAAACGGGCAGCTCAAAAGATGTGATATCCAAAATCCATGTTTTAAAGTTCTTGACTTACGTGTCAAATAAATAATACAAATTGCCTAAATAACGCATTTGTTATTTTTGTGTCTCTTTATCTGTGAAAATCAAAGTACTAACACACTGAATGATTTTTAGGGTTTTGAAGCTGCCAAAGTATAATAAAAAGACTAGATACTGTTTTTACTTTTCTGAGAGTGACAGAATCAACTAGTTATGTAAATATTTTCTAGTCATTTCAATCATAAATATATTGTATATAAAAGTGGGGTTTTTCTGGTGTTTCTCTTTTGCTCTCTCCAGCCTGCCTGAAGTAAGATTTTGGTCCTGCTGGTTGTCGGTAGACATAACTACTAAAACGGAATTTATCTAGTACTTAAAGCCAAATGAGTATTTAACCATCTTTCAGAGAAAAGATCCAATGACTATTTCATGATTTATAAATATCCACACAGAAAGGTATGTAAGGTCACAGCCAAGACGTTAAAATTGATTTCCTTTTGATCCTCTCTAGAATTAATTGAGATCTGTCAAAAAACCAAATGGCTGCTGTTGCAAGCAGGGTGTTTGTTGGACCTCGTTCATACAACTGCTTTCTTTATTGCTGCTAAACCATAGAAGGTTGAATCACCCATATAACACGAATAATTAGTTGTGTCTAACCAAGATCTTCTATCAAGGATCAGCTAAGATTTATTGAGATTTGGAAAAAACAGCTGAGGCCTCGCTCAATAATTCTTCCTCCTCCCAGCATGGCTGAAAAACTAACGTAAGTCCTCTGTTCCTGCTCCATAAACTGCAAATACTTCACGCCTTATCAGCTCCCTTTGTAGACCCCAACATCATTGAACCTCAAATGCTGCTCAACCTGAAACTAATACTTAAGTGTATGGTAGAGATGCCATTAAAGTTAGTTATATTCACATTTGATTTTTTAAGAAGAATCAAAACTAATCCAACACCACATAGTATATCTGCCTATTAACATGGTCTCTCTTTTTAGAACAACTACATTTTCCATTGTGCCATCCCGGTGTTCATGTACTAATCCTGGAAGTAAAACATTTTTAAACAATTCTGTCTGAAATAGAATCCGAGAGCTTAGCACCACACTTCCTATATATTGCACACTGTCTCTCCCTCACCCACCTCCCCAGCATTTCAAGGATGTAAAAGTTCTCAGTTTTCACAATTAAATACAGAAAACATTGTTCTTGTATCAATTCTAATTTGCTGTACCATCAAAAAACACCCTGTGACTTGATAAGGAGAGGGAATGAAAAACTGTTGAGGGGTGACTCAATCTCCGACCTGATGCATCAGCCACCGCTTCCTCTCCCAGTACCATTTAGACATCCGCTGGCTGGCAATGGGAAGGTGTAAGAAATGCGATCATGGCAATCCCCACAATCTGTAACGATTACATCGACTGGAAAAGCACTAACACAAAACTGTGCTAGCAGAGCTTCCAGAGTACAGGCAATCTGTTAGCAGCACCCAAGCTGAGAACATGCTTAGGATTTTTGGGGACAGGGCATCTTCTCTCACCCCTCCAGAGAGGAACGGTCAAATGGGAGAGGAAAGGGCCTCAGACCTCTTCCTTGAGAAATCAACAAAGGTAAGATTAGTCCTAGAAGGGGTAAAATGGGGCCTACTCAAGGGTGTGAAATGAAGGCATTCAGTGAAATGAGATCACAGCGTAGTAGAAAAATTCCACTAATCAGAAAAAATGTTGGTCACTTTCTGAGAAAAATGCTCCGCTTCTTGCATCTTTTCATAAATGCACAGCCTAAAAATATTATTGCTACTGCAACTGTTAACGGAGACAGAAGAATGGCAGTCTGTGCCGGAGGCAGCAAGGGAGACGTGAGCCAGGCTGGTAGGCTGGGGCCCCACTGAAGGTATGTGCTGCTATGTGCCATTCCTGGCAGCCCACCCAAGGAGAACAGGTGTGCTGTATAGCCAGAGGTGATGAACAGACGAGGAGGTCTGTCAGGGAAACTTCCACCCTACTGCTGCCTATCTGCAACTCCCTCCTGACAGCGTACAGACTCAGATCCCTCCCGGCCCTTCCCTCTTCCCCTTGGGCTTTAAATTTCCTTGTTAAATTCTCGCATCAGGAACAGGGAAAAGGTAAATGACATGGGTAGAAGGAGGGGACAAACCACTTCAGCAGAGTAAGATAATGGAATGAGCTTAAAAACTTAGGTTCTTTCTCTCCACAAACCCACCACCACCACCTGGTAATGCACTTTTACATTTAGGAAAAAAACTTGTCATTCTTACGGTGAGGGAAAAAGTTACTGCTAAGACTTATTGGGAAAAGTTCCACCGCTGTCCATTAGTGAATCCACACCACTCCTCTGCTGTTAGGGGAGGAAGTTCCTGGTGTAAGCAAAAGGTGGATGAATTTTAGTGAAGCTGCACCTCCTCTTTGCTGGGCACAATTTATTCCAGAACGGTGTCCAAATAGTCTGTCTGAGGAAAGAATTCAGCCCAGCAGTAGTTACATTCTGCCTTGCCTGCCTTCATTTATACTCAAAACAAAGGGCTATGCTTAAGACATTCCTACTGCAAACTTCAAAATCTTTCAGTGGATTTCTCTGATAAACCTCCCCTCCACCACAATTTTAAGAAATTAAACACATCTGAAGACTCAGGACCTACTCCTTCAAAGTCCTGAGCACTCTTACAGGTGATTCTTGTGACTGAGTATTTGGGACGTGTTCACCATCTCAAAGCCCTAAAACTGTTTAAATAAGGGGCTAATAAGATCAACAAATGAAAAAATTAAAATGGTGAAAAAGCTAAAACAGTCCCTATATGCATAATGGAATTAATTTTAAAAATCTAACTTCCAAAAGGACCGATTTCCATTTTTTAAAACTCAGCAAGAGCTAACCCTAGAAAATTCCTAAGACAGCATCAGACCCACAGTGTTTTGAGTTCCATGAAGTAAATGAAAAACTCAGAGGTATCAATGAACTGCTTTAGCAGAACAGAAGCTGAGAAGGAAGAAAACATTGATATGCAAAACGTGAGTTTCTAACTAAAAGTTGGGCTTGCAGATGCAGGAAACCATTTATTCTCCCTCAGCAGCTGGGCTATTTTACAGATACTGGGCCTCAAAAGTTACGGAAACTTTGACAATTATATTGCAATGTCTTAAGAAAAGTGAATGAAGAGCAAAACAAGGTCAAGAGCAATCCTTTTTTTAAGCTCATCTGTTAAAAATTCACTATCTAGATGAGAAGAAGGCAGCATCTGTGAAAAGTAAATGCAGTATTTCATTGCTTTCCAAGTCTTGCTAGGAAGCTACCAAAGACAGCAAGGACTTCTTGTTTAAACAAGCCCAAGTAAGAGGAGGAGAGAGGAAGACAACTGTAAATAAAGAAATCCATATATAAATATAGGCCACCCACCAAAATCTGTCACAGTTATCTGATTCTGAATGTTGTGATTAATGTATCACCTGATTTTGATTTTTACCTGGTGAAGCTAGGCAAAGCAAGTAATAGATGTTCCTTTCTAACAACAAAGGATGTTATTTTAGTGGTTCCTAACCTACATACATATCAGTTAAATATATTGCTCTAGCACCAATAAATCTTCATTGCAGGTCTCCAGCTGCCCTTTTTTTGCACATTTTTCCATCTCTTATATACATATAAGGGGTTATTATGTGCAAGCAAAGACAAATTACAGATGCATGTGAGAAAAGATTGAGCAACTAAAACACTAATTTCTGGACACCCAAACATTCCTGCACATAGGTTCCATATTAATCACTGCCTTAAAAAGGACTTTGATCGTGATGTTTTTATTCTGAATAATATCAACGTGTTCATACATGAATATGTTGAAATCTCACTGGAAACTTTTTGTTTGTCATTTCGCTATGCAGACTTCATTTTCTGAACTTTCAGTGACTCAGTCTACAGCATGGCAGCAGGCAAAAAGACAAGACTTTACGAAAGGTGTATTTAACTTGTACTCAGATTACAGTAACAATTACAGCTGTTGTCTCCACATATATTCCAAAGGCAACCTGTCATGTGAAGAGTGAGAACAGAGAAAGGCTGAGCAAAATTTGATCAGATAAGAAATTAATTTTGTGGCTCCCACCAACAGCTTAGCAGTGTGATTAGGACAAAATGAGCCATCTCTGTCGAGTACTTCTTCTGAGATGCATTTAGGCTGAAGTAACTTCTGTAAAGCACAGGTACTACAAAGCCTGACAAAACAAGCCCTCTTCTCTGATTCCTAGTGAACATCTCCAGTATCCTGTTAGCTGCTTAAGGTTGAATGTTTGAAATTGGGCCACACATTTAGGGGACATAAATAACTTCTTCCAACAGAAGAAGTGTACATTTAAAAAAATATTTCACACACTGACACATCAACATATTTTGCCATAAAATAGAACAATTCTCTGTCACACCACCTGGAAGAAGTGACATGTAGGTTTTGGCAAATCAGCAGAGCTAAATACTGCTAACCATTCAGGACAAAGGATCTAGTTTTAGTTGCCACAGACATCTGCTAAACAATGCAGAAAACCAGTGAGGCCTTCACTTTCTCTATTATTCACCACTGAATAGCCTATTGAGAAGGAAATGGTAAACAAATTATTAACACTTATTGGTAATGTAACTGCAATCGCAAACAGTTTACCATTTTACAGCTTAATGCAGGCATACTTAAACCTCTGAAGACAGCAATAATTGCTACATGTATTACGAAAAATTGCAGCCCTTGCTTCCTCTTGGTAGCCAAGGGCTCAAGGAGAATGAAAAATGATTGGCAAACCAAGCTACAGCAGAAGAAAAATAACTACTGAGAAAGTACAGTTTGCCTGCTCTGCACCAAGGTCACACACTTCTTCAAAGAGCCCTTGCTTTTAGAAGAAAGCTTTCTCCAGCATCCTTAATATTTCATATTCCTGAAGGTATATTATCACAAACAAATACAAGAAGACAAAGAGAGAGAGAGAGAGCGATACATGGTTCAGCACATAAAATTCACATTTTCTCTCAAAGCAGTTGGAACGTAAAATTCTTGATGTTTTCTCCAAGTTTGCTAAAATTGCATTGGGATCAAGGCAGTACAAACTGCTGCAGTAATAATTATTATGGCAAATGCATATTCGCTGCTGTCACTGCGCTTTGGTTACAGTTTTTAAGAGCAGCAAATTGGACAAACGTGAATGAAAGGATGAAATTCCTACTGAGGAATGTTACAGTACACATTACAGTACAGTCTACTCCTCTTGACTTAAGAACGCAAATCTTTCTGAAGACTTGTTTCTGCTTAGTTGCATACATCTTGGTTTTTGCACTCAACCCAGCTGTGATGGGGCAGGGTATTCTTTCACCTGCTAACATGATGCAAGAGACTTCAGGCATGAGAAATGGGAGGAGCAGAATCAAGGGCAGACAGCAATTGTTATTACCCAGATCTATGGTAACAGTGATCACATACTGGTTCAGTGAACTGCAGTAGCACTGAATGCAGACTTTAACACTACCACTGATAGGTATCATCACTGGCCTTCCATGATGGGACCATGCATAAGAGCTAACAAAACAGCATATAAACTTACTTGGAGTGAAAATGCTCGTAAAGCAGGAATAGGGATCAAGGCAGCCATAAAGAAAGCAGTAACATTGCTAATAGATGTAAGGGCTACGCTTGCTCCTGTTCGCTTCAAACATTCACCTGTTCTGTCCTGCAAAACAAATGACGTATCTTAAAAGTCAAGTGAATAAGGTGATGTCCTGCAAACAAAGGGGTCATCCTACAGATATAACACAGTAACAGCAAAAAATTATTACGATGAAATTCTGAATACAAGTGTGCATTTGAAAGTATGTGAGAATAAACAATATACTGAGTATACTGTTCAGGAGAGAAGCAGATGACACATGAAGTGCTCATGTTTTTTGCAAGTAGAAAACATTATCAAAGCTGATTCTAGCTTCAGAACACAAAACTAAATGGGTACTGACGTTATATTAAATACATCTGTAATTAAGTAGGATGTATTTTCTACCAGTGGAGTCACTTGGTGTTCTCATTTTTCAGACAAAATAAGCATGTATTAACAACATAGACGTGTAACATAGCTACACATCTTGATGAAGTATGTAACAAAACAAAAAACCAAACAAAACCCAGGGACCACACACAAAAAATGCAAAGAAATCAAGATAAACACATGACTCTCCCAACCCAACAGGACATTTTGAAGCATATGGAGGTTATAGTAGAGTGAGGTTGTAATGCCTGCATGCCAAACCAGCTGGAAAGAGCACACAGAAGACATTGCTTGTACAAAACAGAATGGGCAAATATACATTGCTTTTAAATGGTTTGTACTTTGGATATGAAACTTTGGACTGAGGGTAAAAAGGTCAATAAAAGGAAAGGATCACAAAAGTGATGATATCTGAGATTTCATAATATTAATATATTATTCTTTGAAATGTCATGGTCAATTATAAACATCAGAAAAGAAAACCAGAGAAAAATATACAAAATAACTCAAATTTAAGTCCATAACAAGTAAGTAAAGGTAACAGTTGATACAAATAAAGAAATGTTTGTTTTCGAAGCTGTTCTCCTTTTTCTTTTCACCTTAATGTTTTTGTGTTCTTCCATTACAAGCATTCTATCATTTAATTGTCAGACTCATATTTGACTTTGTTCCTAAATGTACATCAACTTTTGCTGAAATTTTGGCAGACTTTGGATTATGTAAATTAGCCTTCATGTGACAGCTATAAGTTAAATTTTCAAACCAAAATAAATCTAAGACACTATTAAAAAAAAAAAAAAAGAAAAAAACAATGTGAACATTCCAAAACATTCTAGGATGACACACATTGCCACCGTTTCCTATTTTGACAGAAATAAGAATTTCCAGACCCTAGAAAAAGCTACTGAGAAAAAAACTTTTTTTTTTTAATCACTACTAATTAATTCTGGATACAGTTATCTTTTCCTATATGAAGCCTTTTGTTTTATCTTCCCTCAAATCCCCATTTTGTTGTTACCTCGAATGGAATTCTCTTATTCTGCCCTGTTTCGCTAAATGCATGTGCCAGAAGGAAAACATCATCTACACCAACTCCAAGAGCAAGAAAAGGCAAAACCTTGGGGGAGAAAGAAAACAAACAAAAACCGAAAAGGTTGTTTTATGATCTGCCATGTAGCTTAGCCATTAAATGGCTAATTAAAGCAACTTTTACATTACACTGTACACAAATCCAAGGGTAAAATGAAAATCAAAAGGATGCAACACAGCTATAAATTTTTATTCTAGAATACTGCTGAGGAACTTGCAGTATACCATTTACAGGTACAAAATCTCACCAAAAGTAATTCAAGTTTTGGGTAGACAAAGAATATAATAATTCAAGTTATATTCAAAATAACTTCAGAATTTGAACATCCTGATATATTCAGATGTAAAGACAAAACCTGCAGCTTCTAATGTACAACCGGATGCCTCCACCCGTATCGGGACACAGAAAAATCAAATAACCCAGAATCTAGTAACTATACAAACTACATGATACCTGCTTTTTTCTTTAATATCATTTGGCAACATAATCACTTAACTTCCCACAGCATAAGCTATGAGATAGGAGAAAGGCAGAAGTAAAAATCTAGAGCCAAAATAATTTTGCAGCTTTTTTCCCCACAAAGATTCGTGTTCATTTACTAACAGAGTACTTGTAATTTAACAGCAGACTTGTGTCTCCTAAATACCTGAGTTGTGGCAGCATTAAAGGAAATTCCAATCAATGAGCACAGGCCCAATCCTGCAGCCACTGAGAGTGCAACCAGCAAGACTCCTGCCAGCCCCACGGCACCCTGAGACTTGGCACAGTCCCACCGCAGCATTGTTAAACAGGCGTAGGCAAGCTAAAGCAAGGGGGGGTGGGAGAAGGTGTTGGGGGGAAAAAAAGCAAAATATTAGAATGGATCCTTCTCTAACAGCTATCTCTCCCTACCCAAAATACACATACTTAAAAACATTTTTAAACAGAACAGACACATCACAGATGTTACACAGAGGAACAGGTGACAAGCCTGAGGCAAAAGTTTACAAACTGTAGTTTTTATTTTGAATATGCCTAAAATGTTCTGGACTATTGACTGGTAACAATAAAGCAGATATTTAAGCCCTGCTCTACTACCAGAGAAAATTAAATAGATTTATTTTATTACCATTAGTAAGTAGCCACTAGCTACTCTGATAACACTGACATCAGAAAATGACTTTAGGATGTCATCCAGGGTGGTCGTAGTAAAGGAAAGCACCTTCTGAGTAGAGTTTTGTGCAACACTTTGATGAACAACCTGTGAAAAGAGAAATAAAACTCTGTGTGAATAAAGAAAAAATTCATTACCATCTTCTACCGCACACATCTGAAATCAACTACTTTTGCCTTAATGTTCCTGCAAAAGCCCACACCCTACACAGACATGATGCTGATGCTACACAAATGTGTTTGGTAATTATTTCTTGCAAGCTACTGACTATCAGACAAGAATTTGCATCCTTCAGGAAAAGCTACTGCATTCCCAGCCCATTCCAAACATTTAACTTGAATCCTCTTCCCATTACTCCACCATGGATTTGCTGCAGTGCGAGTTTTGCCTTTAACCCAAGGCCGGCGATCTCTTTGGGCTGCTCCTCTTTGCCCCCTGCCTGGCCATTTGCAGAGGTCAGAAGCAGCACAACAGAGGTCAGAGCTTGGGACGCAGAGGCCAGGCACTGTCACACAGCCTCCCCACCTGGGCTGCCGCTGGGAGAGCAGCCCATGGCTGGCTAATGTTTTCCAGACACCTTTAGAATAACCACACCAACCAAAAGCTTTCAAATTCCAG
This sequence comes from Balaeniceps rex, assembly GCA_013401315.1. Lineage (NCBI taxonomy): Eukaryota > Metazoa > Chordata > Aves > Pelecaniformes > Balaenicipitidae > Balaeniceps > Balaeniceps rex. Next base: position 22,391 of record VYZW01011983.1, read on the forward strand.
CTAGCTCTTCAGTTCCTTCTCAGCCCCAGAAAAGCAAAACTGTCCTAAACAGCAAAGAGCAAAACCTTCATGGCTTCTCATGTGAAGAACTGAGCAGCTTCTTAATTGAAAAAAACAACCAAAACAAACCAAACAAAAAAAACCCCCACAGCTTAAAAACTGGGAGGCAACGACTCAGTTCTGGTCTAAGCATCTTCTTCGAAGAAATACTGTAAAAAGCCATGACAGAAGGCAGTGGATCTCAGCAGGACTTTATAGTATGACATCTAGGTTATTTTCAATTTTACCTCAACATACATCCTCTGCCAGGCTTCCAGAATTGCTGCTGCCTTATCCTCGTTCCAGTTGATATGTGAAACATATTCATACCCCTTGAAGTGCTCATACATTTGCTTAGGAGTCATTAACTGAAACATGGTTTGCAAAGCCTGGGCACTGTGACATGGAGAGAAGGGAGAGGAGGAAGAGGCACAAAATGAGCATTTTCAGGAAATAATTTTCATGGCATCGAGTCCCAAATAAGACCCTAATGGAAGCCTGCATGAGTTCTTGATTTTATGGGGCATGTGTTCATATTAAAATTGAACAGAGCAGAATTATTCTACTGTGTATCTGGTGCAGCTGTACTGGTTTCCAGCTAAATCTGGTTTCACTGAAGTTAATTAGAGTTTTGCCATTATTTTCAATAGGATCAGTTTCAGGAGCAAAGAATGTAACCCTACAAATCAGTTATAAAGATCATGACTGATAAGACAGATTACTGTGAGGATGCCACAGAACAGTTATTTCTGCGAGACCTTGTAAATGCTGTTGGCAATTTGTCATCTGAAGGCCTTGGTCTTTTTCATCCCTTGGAGAGAAATGCCAGATCAAACTCCTGGTGCCTGACAAGCTGCGAGCAGTACACAATGGCAATAACTATCCATCCTGAATTGCCACAGTATGCAACTGTATCCAACAATTCTAGAAGGTTAAGGAACTATTTTATTTTTCACTAAAAATATATTCTTTGGCTACTTGTTGAAAGACTTACCAATGTTTAGTGTGAATGTAAAAAAGGCCAAAATTCATATTAAAAGTTCTAGTAAAAGTTCTCTGTATTAAATATGAAAGAATTATGCTTCATTTAGTTTAGTATGGCCTGCATTTTTCAGAACAGTTCTGTTTCACAGGTTTTCCCCCACTTAAGTCCAGTGTTCCATGACTTCTTCAAGAAGTCCGAAACAAAGGGGTTTGTTTTATCACTCAAAACTGTATTAAAGATGTAGGGACATAAAAATAGACTTTTCTCTATATCGATCCTGAACAAAAAGTTCAGTGGAGATTTTGGAATTCTGAGAGAAATCAAATGAGTGAGCACATTATCCAAATTAATTTTTTTCCTTTTTTCCTTTGATTGTATTTCAAAATATGATCAAAGGTGTTCAATGCTTTAAAATACTGTTCAATGCTTTATACATACATTCTAAACAAGAAAGTTGCCAGTAAAAAGCTTTCTTTCTGAGCGACATACACTATCATTCTGAGGTTAGAAGCAGGAAGCAATGATGCCTCCTTAAATTTAAAGAACTGTCTAATCACTCTTTTAAATTCTCTTCTCTAGAGGCATGTCCTCCTAGACTGGGATTCATAATACACATGAATGGCAGTAGATTTTGCATGATCCTCCCCCCATGCCCCAAAACCCAAACTCTATCAAAGAAAAATTTTGAAATTTTCTTTAACATTTGTTTACCTGACAAGTTTACCAGAACTGTTCTTGACTGTACCACCTATAATCAACTCCTCCTGCCAATGCATGTATTTTCTTGACAGTCCATAGCATCCACCACTCAAAACAAGGGCTATATCAAGGGGCTAGAGAAAGTTATAAAGAAGCAATTAATCAGTTTCATAACTTCAGACAAACTCATACCCTAATTCAACACCCAGTGTACTAGAAATTAAAGACAATCTGGGAGGTTTGTAAAGAGAAATGTGTTCAACAAATCAAGTTGAACAAATCAGCCAGATACTTGTTGATCAGATGGCAGTTTCTCCAAAGCCTGATGTGATTGATAAAGGCATATATAAAATTGGAGCCCATGACTTCAAATTCTTCACAAAAATCAACAAAACTGGCACTCACTGAAGGAAGGCTTTGCTGCGTGGTATGAGTGTATAGCGGCAGCTCTGTTCTAACAGTGGCTACGTCTGAGGCATCAGGTTTGCTGAAATGCCACATCATTGCATTGCCACACCCAGCCAGTAGCTGACAACTGTACTCTCACTCTAAATACGCGAGATTGAGCACTGCATCACAGAATGAGGGGAAGTTCATGACTGTGTGCTAACAGCATACAGCATATAACAGGAACAGAAAAAAGACATCACTCAGGAATACAAACTGCATTGCTTGGAAGAAAATGGTACCACCTTCTCTCCTCTCTGACCTCCCCCCCCACGCTGGCCTCCCTTGAAAAGATATGCACAAAGACAAGCAAACTTACTTTGGTGGAATTTTTATTGGGAGCTGTGATTGGGCAATCGGGATCAGCAGGATTCAGGCAGGGTCGATCCATATAACAATGACCAACCTCCGCTTTATTCAGCATTTCTTCCCAGCTCTCCACTTGGTAGTTTATTTTCTTTAACTCTTCCAAGAATTCTAAGGGGTCAAAGTTGATCCACTGCAAAGGAGGCTTCCCTCTACAAGAGAAACCAGGAGAAAATGACACACACAAAAAGGACAAAAGAAGTACTGAAACAAGCATGCTTTTAAAATTCATATTTGCCCAAATAATTGAGTTATTTTCTGTTACAAGTTAAAACCTTTTCTGGTAAGGTAGTTTCATAAGATGTAAGGCATGTTTTAATTAGATTTGTTTATGTACTTTTCTTGCAGCCCAGTTGTAATTTTAACAAAAATATTCAGTTCTTACAAAGTTATTGTACAAAACAGAATATTCACAGGTTAAAAAGTACTTCCATTTACAAGCAAAGCAAAACAAATCATCAAGCACCTAAATAACAAAAAAGCAGCCAACTGCTGCTTCAAAGAAGTAGGGGGGGAGGGGAGAGGGAAAGAAGAGAGAGGGCTGAGGAAAGAAAGCCTTTCTCATAGTATCAGATTACTTCTTGCTAGTCTAATAATCATCTTGCAAATGCAATCAATCAATATAGCTGATCTTTGTTTATCTATAACAATACTGCACTCCTTCAAATACCCTGGCAGCTTGACTACCAACCATCAAGCTTTCCTGCTACCATGGCTGTCACCACTACCGCTGTCACGTCTCCCACCCCCAACTTCTGAATTTGTGATGTTGCCAGACTAGAAAGGCTTTTGGCTGCCTTATTCTGTGGTTCAAACCACACTGTATCTGCTTAACCAGGCTTAAGTCATTATTCCAAATCTCCCAGCCAGAAAACACAAACCCCCTTATTTCCCCATCTAAAACTGTACACTAAAGGTTAGGAGATGGCCATTGCAAATTGCTTTTACAGAGACGCGCAAACCAGGACAGAAACAATAACTCAAATGCTAACTCTTGCATAATTAACAGAAAATGCCTGCACAGATTAACAATTAACTCTTTAAAGGATTCAGGGCATATAATATCACACTTGTAAACTGTGAGAAACCACCCATAAAAGATACTATATGGTTCCTTTAATGATCTCATAAGCAAAGGATTTGTTCTTTATTGCTTAGGAAGACTTGAGATTTAACCCAACACATTTTCTTAGGAATAAAGTTCCCAGTCAATGAACGTTTTTGTATTTTATGGAAAAAAAACAAACCACCAGAAACAAGTTTATTTCAGGGGAAAAAAGGCATAAAATTCTTAAAGCTTGAATTCAGAACTTACATTTTATTTTGCATGCTAGCAGACACAGGATTTAAACCAATGCCTACAAATCACCTCTTAGAAACAGGAAAATCTTTGTTCAATTAAAAAAAATCTCCATGCATATTTTCTGTAGAGACACTATACCTTATCTTTTATTTTTCTGTTAAACCAGAATCTGAATAAACAATGGGAATGCAACTGAAAAATCATGCATCATTTTACTATTAAAATCAGATGGACTGAAAAGTTATAAAAACAGCATGCTTACAATAGATAGGCAGTTCCTGACTGTAGCTTTGCTCCCTCCCAGAAGCAGTCCAAGGGAGTGATAATTAAGCAAGGATAAAGATATTCTATGATCTGTCAAAATCAAAAAGGGGAAAAACACAAAGTTACACTAGAATATCATCAAAGCAGCACAAGCATCATGAGAATACACAAATCTTATAACTAAATGCCTGCTACACATACCTGGTCCATGTAACCTGCTTCTGTGATGAGTTCTCCTGATTTATAACACAAATGTTCCAATTTCCACTGTCTGTAAGAAATATAAAGAACCATTTTTTTTTTCTTGCACAATTACTGAAAGTAACTGTAAAGTGTAACATTAAAAGACATTTAAAATTGCAACTCATAAACACATATTGGCCTCAAGCAGCAAATCACTGAGAAAGGCAAATGTTCAGCATAGATACACTACACCTCATAAAAAAAGCAAAGGCCTTTCTAGTTACAGACTAGACATTTATTTCAGTTATTCTCATATTCTCTGTAAAACTCATTAGCTGCTTTTGGATGAACAGGCTAGTCAACACATGTTAAAGGGACAGAAACCCATCTTTGTATAAATGAGACGGCTTGTGACTTAAGATATCACCCGGTGACACAAGCGAGAGAAAAGACAGCTCCAGCTCAGAGGACTACAATATTCCCAGCTGATCCACACATGCAGGGGAAAAGAAACCATTAGGATTTCTGCCTTCCTTTTTCAGCTCTGTTGCGACTTCCACTGCCATGACTTCTAATGCCTTAGACAAGGCAGGAGCTGGGTAGAAGATAATTGGAGCCTCTGCATTAGTTCACTGAAGCATCAGGTGGATGTGCTGAAAAGATGTGCTGAAAGACAGGGGGCTTCATGCCTTGCAGGCAGCACCCTTAGGCACATAATCATGTAAGTGGTAACCCTGGAGGAACCACTTTTTAGGGAAACATCTCACTAGCCCAAAGCTGGTACCTTCCTAAGGTGCACCTTTATCATTTTTTTGTTGGACAGCACACAAATCCCAACCTTCAGTATGTGCACACAGACACTCTGAAGGCCAACTCTATTATGTCTGTGTTATTAAACAGCTCTTATTCCATCCGCTGCCATTTCTCACACATCTGCATTTCCCTTTATATCCAAACTATTGGAAGGATAGTAACCTGCGCTGCTGTTCACAGTCAGGTACCTCCTGATGGTGTCAGCAAGTGAATTCAACTCTAATATGGAAGGATTTTCCATGTTAGGGATCCCATCCATAAGGTCCTGTGTTCAAGAGCACAGACATCACTCCTTTACCAAGACAAATGCTGGATACTGTAGCATAGGGCTACACACTCAGAATCTCTTGCAACACCACTTACCCCATCTTATGTGTTAAAAGCCAACTTGTCACTGCTATCATGCCACAACATGAAGTATCAGAAACCAGCGACATTCAAATCAAAACACAGTCCTAAGGGAAAGGCTCTGAAGTGCTAACCATTTAAAAATATACAGAAGGAAGCATGTGCCCACTTTTTAGCTGTTACAGATGGTCAAGACAACTTTTGCTTCTTCCCTTACCTGTTGTACATATAGNAAAATACCATTGCCTCTACTGCACTAAAACATTGATGTGTAAACTGGAACCTCAAACAGTTTTTTCTACATTATAATCAATATCCCATATGTAAAAACTAAAAAAAGAAAGAAAAAAAAGAAAAACCTTTTCCTTGCAGACCAGACCAAATACTACATTACAATTTTTTACACTTGTATGAACAGTCTGCTCCAATAGCACGTTTCAAGATAAATGGCTTTAATTTACACTCTCCTCCTAAATAATTTGGCAAAGGCAGAAGGAGAATGTTTCTCTTCAGTTAAAAAAAGGAGGGAGTGAAAGAGTAAGTGAGCATGAGTACTTCTTTCAGCCTTAAATAAAAAAAATACCAAGTTCGCATAAAGAGATGCAGTTTTGAGTGTAGCAGAAAGAACTGTCCACAGCTAATTTACCCCAGTGGTCCAGTACCTGCAAAACATCCTGTGAGGCAGGAGATCATTCATGTGCAACATCTGTTTCTAAACCCACATGAGCTGAACAGTGTGCTCCACATTAAAACATGGTGGGGGGAAAAAAGAAAAAAAAGGCAGAGGGAGGCTGCAAAGTCAACAGGCTCTAGAGGGAGCCATATTCAATTTGCCTTGCCAGAAAATATTACGTAAGAATGGAAAATTATCTTCCCTCTTACAAAAAAGCATTCAGCTAGAGTTCATATACTTTGTATAACCTCCCCTGTAGTCTCTCTAGCAAATGCATGTGGGAGGCAGGGTCAATTAATTCAGCCCATTAGCTGAATCAATACCACATCCAGATGAGGAGGACAATAACAACCACCAACATGTTGTTTCCATCCCTTACAATTTATTACCTTTATTGCTCTGCTAAGTCCAAGCTACGGACCTGGTCTAATTTGTTACATTTTTTCAGTCCTAATCAGCTTGGCAGTGGTGATCTGAACTACTGCCAAAGTTTAGTTCTGCAACAGTGTGAACAGAAATATCTCTTCCTAGACCATGTAACGGAAGACTGATCTATAACCAGTTCGCAGTGTGGGAGATGACATTCCCAAGCCTAAACAGGGACATACTTTTTCAATCACTTGGGCCCCTAACCCACCCGTAACCCTCCTGCGGCTAAAAGGACCACCAGGCAAGAAGCTGAGCCCCTGCATGCATAAGGGGTCAGAATGAGACCCTCAACAATTAAACCATACAGTCATTCTGGTACAAAACATTGCTTAATTTCAAGAATTCTTTGAAGAAGTGTTTCCACAACACACTCCATTTTTTCAGCCTGTCACATGTGGCATTACCTCCTTCACACCAAGTAACAGTGAGCAGCTCACAGTAAGAAAAAAATAAAAATCGAAGTACAACTTCCTTACCTAGAGTCCTTCTATAACTTAACATCCCTCTTACTACCATGAGAGAACATACAATCATTGAGACTGCATATGCATAGTAACAAAAAGCTGTTGTTCATTTTTATCAAGAATTAAACCCTAAAAATACTTTCACTCATCAGGCTCATGTTCATGCTCACTGCTGTCTTTCTCCACCAACCAGTCAGTAGTCTATGACACGCTAATAAATTTTACTTTATCTTACAGGAATATGGGGTGGGGGTGAGGGAGCAGAGTTATCCTAATCTGTATGTCTTGGAACCAGAGCTTTCTTTTGCAGTCCTTTACGCTGCAAGTGCTTCCAAAGACAAAAGGCCTCTCTCCCTCTTTTGTGTCTCAATGCCAGCCAAGACAATAAAGTCCCAATTTTATGAGGACTGTGGAGTCTACCATAAACTTCTGCTCCTGGTACTATATTCTCTTCCATTCCACCCACACTTTCCTTTTGAATTTAACCAGGATTTGAACCAACAAATAATACTCCATGCAAGACAAAGGGCGGCATTCCTATCTCTGCTGAAAGTGACCAACTGTTTACTATCAACAGAAATGATTGCTTTCTAATCAAGGTCCTGTCAAACCACATTAACTTCACTGAACAAGGCAGATTTAGCTAATCAAAATCGCATCACACAAGTCAGTCATCAGAACACAAGCTGTTTTTTCCCCCTTTTAACATTCAAAACAGGAATAGCAAAACCACCCAAGAAGGCGGGTGCACGTTCCAGAACCCAGCAACAGAAGCGCTCTGCATTCTTCTCAAGGCATGACACCATTTAATGATTTCTTTGATAGGTCTGTTACGTACATTTCTTCAGCCAAACAGAGTAAATGCATGGCATACAGTACCAATACTTCCCATTTTATTCCATAGCAAAAACAGACAGAACTATTTCACTTTAATATTCTGGTGACAAAATCCACACATTACTCTCCTTTTTCAATATATCAAAAGCCATTTGATGGTATTCCGAATCCTTTATTACATGATTCCTTATGACTTAGTGCCTAGATGGCAAAGTTGGTGGCAAAAATTCCCACAAGCCAAAATGCTGATTTAAATAACAGATTGGTACATTGTCTCATGCCCAGTGGTAACACAATGCAGCAGTTTGTACACTATCCTTCCAGCAGTGTCATCAGATTCTGGGTATCTCCCTGCTAAAAATGAGATACTATGCCAGCTGTACAATTTAGCTAACAAATTTTAAAAAAAGGAGGGGGAGGGAATCACAACAAAGTAATAACACCAGTGTCCTGGCACCATTTCTCACTTAATGTATCAAGTTTCTAATTCTCAAGAATGTGCTCGAAAGCCAGTGTTCAACATGAGAGTTTTACTGCCAGCATCTTTGTTGCTGAGTATTAGTTCTTGTTAAAAACCTGTTTTTTCCAAAGAAGAAGGAAGTACTTCCCCCCTCCCCGATATCCACAGGTTTCCCTCTTAGCTCTCTGCCAGAACATGAGACATCTGCCTTGAGCAAGTCAGCATCCCGTACCATGAAACACGCTGCTGCTCCTCGTGAACTTGCCCACCAACCTGAACGGAAGCTGGTCAAGGTACTAAATTCTTTCCCCTTCTGAAGGGCCTGAAGAGAGCAGTAATTGTCAGTATGGACGCTGAGTTGCTAAGAACTGTGTAAGGACCACCATGTCTCCCTCCCCAAAGAGCAATGAACAGCTGTCAGGTGGTAACAAGTTTTAGTCATCCTTAACTTGAGGCAGGCCTGAACCCATGACCTATAGGTGAAAGGCTCTAGATCCCATTACCAACCACTGGGGTCACAGTCCCAGTGTTTCAGTCATCACACATTAAAATGCTTTGGTGCATCTTAAGTGAGAAGCACCCAGAAAAACAAAACTGCTTGCCTCTAGTGTACATTTGCACAACACTGATGCACCCTCCAATGACTTAAGAGTGTAAACCGTATCTGTTTTCATTGGTACAATTTGTGACAGAGTTCCTTCCACTGACTTACTAACAATTTCAAAGTTACTGGGCTCATGTGCTCATTTCCACCACGAACGTCACTGTCTTACCTACACCTTTCTCACAATTAGCATTCAAAATTTATGTGGCATACGTTAACATACTTATAACAAACTCTGGAATCCACCACCGGGAACTGCAGTCCCTTCCACACTGAGTAGTCTCAGGAGTAAGTTTGACCTCTGCTACACTAAGAGATTGATCCTAAATCAAGCCATGAGTGATAGCCAAAAATCACTGCTTTTTAGTTTACTGTCTGGCTGCTCAAAAGGCATGAAATATTTCTTTTTCAGAATATCTTACAATGTTCCATTTCAGGTTACTGGAATTGCATCATATAGCCTGAGGTTTTGTTATTTTTTTCGGACATGAACACTACCTCTACTAACCATTCAATAGTTACCTTGTGCACAACTGTGCAACAAGTAGCTTAGTAAAGAGCAAGCTCTCTCTAAAAAAGAATATTCCTGAGAGCCAAACACTTGGAATAAAAATGTTTGCCTACCAATGTGGAGGACAGACTTTGAGAAACCAAAGCCAAGATTTCCAGAAATACCTGTTGGTTTTGGAGCCTAAGTTCTTCTGTGACAAGCTTGAGGTGTGTGAATGAAGCAAAACTTTCTGGAGAACCTCCCTTCTGAAGACTATGGGCCCTAGGGTGTTCCCACTTGAGCACTTATAGGGAGAGCAGACACACCTCTGCTTTGTTTGAGCAACACCATCTTTTTCATTTTTCTAGGACTGTAAATGTGTAGCATTAGAGCAACCCAGCCCAACCTTTTGACAGTGACAACTCCAAGCAACAAAATCGTACCTCTAATAGTCATGGACAAATCACACAAACGTTTTCATTTCATCCCTTCAAGAGATGCAGACCCTTTTTGATAAATCAGATGTGTAGATTAGTACCCTTACAATGCTTACATACGGCCTGAGCAATAGCCAATGCAGGCAACCTCTGCAATTTGGAATACCTGTTATCACAACAGGAACCAAAGAGAAAGAGAAAATAAAAACCCTTCATGACTCAGTAACCATGTAAAAAAAGAGACTGAGAATAGTATCCCAATGTGTTCACCTGAGACCCAACCTTTACCAACCAACCCAAAAAGCAGCAGTGTGCAGAGAAAAGCACGAACAGCCCAGACTTGCAAGGAGACCAGACAGCCCCCCGGCTCTGCGATGCGCTGCACCCTGGGCGAGTGCCAGGGAAAGCTGCAGGCGCCTTGCCTCCTCTCCCTGCCGGGATGGGAACCAGGAAGGGTCTGTCTTCATACCTCTCTCCCTGGCACCCTACATAGCCTATCTCCCTCAACTTTGACTGCTGCTAAGGGGTTTCTTCTACTCCACTTCCTCACAGAGTCTCTCCTTGTGCTGTTCCCCTGTGCATCTCTATTACATGCGTATACAGATGTTACTCAAAAACTACAAGATGAAACCCGTTTCAGTCCATTATGATGGCATGCAAATAAGCCAGCGAGCCACAGCTTTGCCTCCCTATCCTAATTGCGTACTGGGATTAGAATTGCTCACACCTGCTACATAACAGCAGGCAGTACCTAATGACACCAATGACAATTTCCGTTTTTATCGATAAAGGAGCACAGACCTCATGACAACAAAACATAGCAGCAAAGCACTACTCACACAGGATCGATACCTGTAAAGAAACTGAGATAAAGAGTTGAAGTTCTCTGGCAGATACGAAGATTATCCTGCCTCTTACTGGGCAGAGAAAAATAACGGCCTTTTGATTTAAAGCTTCCCATTGCTCTCTAGGGAGTTCTGTCTTCGCCTTCTCTCGGATGTTTGAGCTTGTCTGTGCTGCTCTTTATCAGCAACAGAATATAGTTTTTCCGCACAGACAGTATTAGTTAGCACCCTGACAGAAGAGCAGGAAGACAGCACCTTTCTCAGAATTATCATTCTCTAGGCCTGACTGGCAGAGTACAGGGGTAAAACTGTTCACTGGGAGGAAGCGCAAAACAGTTTCACTGAAATTTGAGTTTACTCAGTACAAGAAATGGGACTGGTTAGCATGTCCACTTCTTTAAACTTTTAAAATGCTGTCTACTTGTAGAGTCAGAACTGCAATTGGTTTACATGGTTGATCTCTGAATTTATTAACTATAGACTGTAAGACATTATCATGTATTTGATGTATCTGATATTCTAATGACGCTAAGGATGGCTCTCATAAACCCATCAGGATTACATCATAAAAAAGTTTTGGCTACCTGCAATGATTTCTTTCTGCTCATCTATTTAACTATGCAAAATAAAGACTTCATAGGGAGTGACTGAAATTAAGCTACCAAAAAAAAAAAATCCATTGAGAAATGATGAGCTTACAAGAGCTAGAACACAGTGACAAGCAATCAGCGTCTTAAAGAGATTACATGGTCATTCAATGGGCTGTGCAACAGCTCAATGAAAAATTATCATCTTTATCATGTAATTAGACATGAGCTATGCCAGCACTGGGCTCCAGGCAGTCAGAAATCCCATGCTGTGTCTAGGTTTTCTCACACGGCATTTACTCTGCTGAATACACGTATCTGCGTTTGTATAGCTCACACGGAGATGGTTGTGCCTGCCCAGGTTAAGACAACCTGCACCCTACCATCTCCCTTCCCAATGTCCAGGCAGGCACTCTACTTCTCCTTCTCCCCCATTATAATGTCCAACAAAAGGACACCATCCTGATGGTGTCTGGAACACCATCACATTCCAATGTGAAGGTTTAACAGACTTCAGTCTCTCTTTAGCATGACTGACTTCTAGGAAAATCTAGAAGCAATGTGACCATCTCAACCATTTCAGTCACACTGAGGATTGGATAACACTAGGTTTTTGCTTAAAAAAGAAAAAAAAAGCAAAAGCAAAGATAAAAGACTGTTGGGCAACAGATGCAAAAAAGTCACCAAAAAACCCCATAACAAAGCACTTCAAAAGGCTGCTTTTTATCTCCCAAGCCATCATATGACATGAGTTAAGCTACTCCTCACACATGCTGGGGATGACTCCAGTGTCGCTGTTACAGATTTCATTAATGCTGACATGATTATGGATAGCAAAAATAAAAATACACATCAAAGATGGCTTTTCATTCTGTCACAGTTTGACAAAGTTTAGAGCTGTGACAAGGACACAAAGCTGTCTGCATACTCAGGAAGACAGCCCAACAACAGCTGCCTCTGCTTGTAGTGGGAAACCATCCCTACAATTTTAGGAGCTAAAACCTTTTCTTTCTAAAAATCAGGTAAAAGCTAGTTTTACGTGTATGCATCTGTATTGCCCATAAGCAGAAAAATATTATTTCTGATTGGATAAAATAGACAGATTGCTAAAAAAAAATTAGGCCCTTTTTTGATGCATTTCTTGCTTGGTGCCCCTCTGGGTTCAGAAACTAGAAAAGTGCAGTTAAAAAAAAAGCCAAACCAAAAAAAACAAATTGAATACTACAAACTGAAAATAAAAAGCAAGCAGCTTTGAAATGTACAATAATATCCAAAACCGGTACATGCAATTCAAACATTCTAATTAAACATAAAACGGAGTAGCTGCTTACTGAGCTGTGACACATGTCCTTGGTAACAGGATATGAGCTGTTCACCTCTGGGTCACTGGTTCTAATCCAGCCAGGAACAACAGTGACCACAAGTTGTTTACCATCTGACAGCTGTTTGCTAGCTTATGTGAAATGAGTTGGTGGTCTCAGTCCATTTCCTAGTGGGCAGGTGTCCATATTATAGAAAACCACCATCACAATTGGCATCCTTTTTGACCATCCCAACAAAGAGACTGAGGAATGAATGGGCATGGAGAGCGAACTATCCTTTCTTCCAAAGACATGATCCTGTCAGGTCACAGCTAAGCCACAGCTTTTGGTGGAGAAGCCCAACTACTGAATTTTCTGGCTGAAGCAGCAAAGGAATAAAGGACTCCAGATTCTGCTTTTTCCCAGAAATCAGGGAGACGGCCTACCATGAGGCCATCTAATACAGATTACTGCAACTCTCCCAACAGTTTATGGTCATGTAACAGTTTATACCCGCTGAGGAGCAAAGCTAAATTTCTATTTTTCAGTAATTTAAGTAATTTAAGAAAACACTTCAGCACACTTCGTAACAGGCCAAAATCCGCAATTGTACATAAAAGTGACTAAGTTTCTAGGAGTTCTGCTGAGAAGGGTATGTAAGGGTTTCGAAACATGTGAATGTAATTGTTTTAAGTTACTTTAACTTGAATAAGAGCTTCTGCTGGGTAATATGTTAAAAACATTTTGCTGTGTTGTTCCACAGCAGTCAGCTTTCCTCTAGGCCCAACTTTTCATTTAACCTCTCAGTGCCCTTTCCTCAAATATGTAATTGTTTTCCTGTGTGGTTAAAGGCAGCATTTTTAAGTCTTTTCAGCTGTACTCCTGGGATAGCACAAATTTCATTTGTACATGGAGCACCACAAAATTTGAATGCAATTTTTTTAAAGGAGTGGCAAACAGCAATGAAAAAAACTCTTCATCCAGAACCTTTTAGGGGATACCGTTTCCTCAATAGTGCTTTTAGGAGACAGCAAAACTAACATATAGAAAAATGAAAGGAATGAACATGTTATGAAACAGGGTACAGTTTCTTTCAAGTATTCCCTACCAGCTGCTTGCTGTACCATCTGTTGTTGTCTAAGCAGCTTCCTTCTGAATGGCTTTGCACTGAAGCAGAACTGCTCTCACTGTTGGACACAATCAGGTCAGGTCAGCACTCCCCCCAGCACCGAACCTGCTGCCTGTCACGGCTCCCCCCACCTCGATATTTCTTACTGGCCACCAGCACCCAAGACAGTGCCGCATCTGTCAAGAGGCCCATTTTTCATACTTTGCTTGCTATTCACACTGAGCAGTAAAGAGCGCATTTCACTTTGTGCAGGACACAATCAGAGATTCCCATCAGATGCTCTGAGAGCATGGCCATATGGCCAAGTTTATTCTGAAGCAGAAAGGGCTGGGAAAGAAAGTTAAGCAAACGACCAATCACACCCCACAACACAACCTTTATTTTCTACCTTCGGCTAGTCCGATCATGCGGGTGATTTCACTCCACCACCGAGCCCGCCAGACTACAACAGCGGCCTGCTCTCCCTTTGAACGAGCAATCACTGGAGGCTCCGGCAACGGCGGAGACCCCGGCCCCAGCCCCGGCCGGCACAGCGGCAGACGGGAGGCGTTCGGGGGCCGTGCCCTCAGCCGGCACCGCCCCGCACCCGCCCGGGGACGCCGCCGCTGCTCCCGGCGCTCTCCGCCAGCGCTTCCAGCCCCCGGCGCAACGGGAACCCCTTCCGCCGCTCCCTCCCGCGCCTCGGCTTCCGCGGAGCCGACCTCGCCCGCCGGCGCCGAGCGCAGCGCCGGTCCCTGCCCGCACCGGTCCCTGCGCCGGGCCGATGCGTTTCCAGCGCCGCTCCTTCCCGCCGCATCTGTGCAGGGAAACACACATCGCTGGGAGCCACTTTCATGATTTTGTTGCGAGCGGGATTAGCTGGATTAGGGGCTGATTCATAAGGACCCCCTGCGGCTGCGAGGAAGTTTCATCACAAGGTCAGTGTGGTGTGAACTATATTCTGTCAACACCACCACTCCTTATAGCCGGCTACAAAAAATACAAAAGGGGGGAAAAAAAAATTGCAAGTGAAATATATGAATGAACAGTTTACGGCAACAAAGAGATTTACAGATTTCCCCATCAGCTGTTTAAAAAGATGTGTACCCTTCGACGCTGTGCTCCTTTAAAACAAGAAACCTGTATTAGTCATTTTTAATTTATAAAGAATTTAGTGGTTTAGGAGGTGGGAGGAACCTGGGGAATAAGTGTAGCAACCCACACACAAAACCACAGAGGAACTTCTGGCACTTAGTCTAAAACAAGTCATGCAGCTTGAAGAGTGTTGCACTGTTGAGATTTTATTACATATAATACTGTCACCTTCAAGACTATTTAATTCCTAGCCCCCTAAGTGCAGTAACAGAGACATTAAAAAAAAAAAAAAAACAACAAAAAAACCCCACCAAAACCCAAGTGGGTTGGAATACAGAAAGGAGAAGGTGAATTAAAGTTTTTTGTTTGTTTTTGCTCCTTAAAGCATAATTACCAATCTCGTACTTCCCCCCCCAAAGATTCCCCTCACCCCGTCATAATGACATCACTCAAAGACAGCAACACTTTTGTAGCTGGCATGATGCAAAATAAAATCTATAGTGAAAGAGAGAGACTTCTTGTTCTGCATGTGTGTGTGTAGGTTTTTTGGTTTGTTTTTTTTTTTCCATTTTTTTTAAGAGCAGTCCCTCTTGCACAGAACCAGGCTGTTCAATCAAAGCCTTATCTGTTATATTTCTGTCCGTCTTTCTCTTCTGTTTAGCACATTCACCAACAAGAGAAAAGGGGGTAAAGCAATGGAGGCTTTGACCTGCAGCTGTAACACAATACTTTCGCACAGCCCTGTCGACCCCTGACATAAATTTTACACCGCAGCTGGCATTTACACACTTAACATTACCATATGTATAGCCTACTCTGTGCTAATTATGCTAATCACCTGTCTAACTCTCTGCTGCGAAAAATGGTTGTATTTAGCAGTCCACTGCCTACCAATACAGCTTACTGTGTGGCTGAAATGTACATTCAGACGGCTCTGAATGGCAAGATTTTTCCACGTTGCTGGCTTCATTCAGACCACAGAAAAATTTATTCAAGTCAACTGGTTTCGGTCCGCAACAAAAAAGTTACGAGAAAAAAGTGAGTGTGTTCCTGCCCTAACATTCTAAGTCTGCTTGCAAGCAAAATGATAAATCAATTGGTGTGGGAAACAAAAAGGGAGAAAGATTTCTTTTGCAAGCCATGTGAAACTGTAGCCTATTTAAAAAAAAAAAAGGGGGGAGAAAAAAAGAAAAAAAGAATAAAATAGGTCATCCTATTTCCCCAAATCTCTAGAAAGAGCAGTTAATAGATGTTTACGCCTGATCACAATTCTCTCAAGTTGCTAGCTTTTATCTACAGTTGGAAGTCATACTAAACATGTTTTAGTTTTGTTTCTTGATCTTAATAATTTGCACTAGAATATGATATTTTCTATTATCTACCACTTGAGCAGCATCAGCTTCTAAACAGCAAGGGCTTCTTTTCTGAGTATGGGGAACGCCTCAAGAAGTCAGCAGAGTAAGACTGGTGCAAATGAAATCAGAATCAGGCCCATGTCGACAGGCAGATAAGATAAATGCACAGGAAATACTCTCCAGGAAAACTGGTGCAAGAAAGTATCTTCTTTAAGTACCTATACATTTTTTTTCACTATTGCAGAAAAGGTAACTTAGGAAGAAAAATTTCAAGTTCTAATGGATAGGTTTTTTTTTAATGTTATCACAGTGTCAGCAGGAAGGGAGAGGTTTAAATGAGTTCCTAAAGCTTATTTTTCTTCTGAGTATCTCACTGAGGAGGTTACACTGAGATCTGCGTTGGGATTACATTCCCAGAGCTATTTAAATACAGTTTATCACATACAAATAAGTTCCTATAACCCCTTTCCCCTCTGCACACACCCAAGGAAGCTATGGCAATTCACAGATTTGTCAGATAACCCAAACGTAAACCTGATTACTGCATCACCCTTGGCAATTTCCTTTCAGGTCAGATTTGTGGAATCTCCTTTCAACTAGTTTTAAATGTTATGAAATGACGTGTTCATACACAAAATGGAAAAAATGTGCAAATAAACATCCTATACCCACTACCGCATCTGAAGAAGATAAGCACACTGGAAGGTAAGTCATTGTTAATACACAGCAAACGGTATTTAATTAAAACCAAGAACAGCTCAGCAATGTTTATACTCAGAAGGTGCAGCAACACACCCAGCCTTTCTATTATACAGCATGAGGTCAAGAAGAACCCTATGCCTCTGCCTTCCCTACTTCCCATCCTTTGTCCAGTCTGCTTCCATGTGCACGAGACTGCTGTTTACAGTAAGGTAAAGTAACAGGTTTTGCCTGTCAGCAATGGCCTTTACTTTAATATTTTACTTATTACATGCCTGTTTGACTAAATCAAGCAGCCTCAGCCAAGACATATCTTACTTTCTAG
>VYZW01011984.1:0-53651 GCA_013401315.1 Balaeniceps rex
TGCAGGGCTGCTCTCAATCCCTTTGTCCCCCAGCCTGTACTGATACCGGGGGTTGGCCCGACCCAGGTGCAGGACCTCGCAGTTGGACCTTGCAAGTTGGACCTTGCTACACTACACTTTCTCTTTGGCTGGACCTCTTTAGGCTGTAAGTTCATTAAAGGCTCTATGTTACAAGGTGCTGAAAACCTCCTGAGAAGTCTTTTCTTCTTTCAGGTCTATTTGTTTCAAAGGAAACGCGACTGTTCAGTATCAGTCTGCTCCCTTTTCTGTGAACTGAACTCTCCGCTCAGATTTGCCAGGTAGCAAATACAGGCAACCATAACCACCACTCATGTATTTATAGAAGCAGTGAAAATTTTGCAGCAACTATAGATCTTCTTCAGTGGGAAAACACACTAACTTATGGAAGTTCCAGTAGAAAACAGTGCATAGAATTGTGAGAAAGAATCCAATACTAAATTGTCTGATGTTTGTGAAATATAACATACAATTAACTGTTGTCACTGCAGTGTTGATGCTGCATTAGATGAGCAAAGCTTCTGAACTTGAACAATTTAATTTTACACTTAATTTCTTGAGCTAAAGAGATAGTTGTACAAATGAACTGTTTGCATTACATCTGAAGATGCATTATTGCACTGTGTTCATGCTGTTTGTGCATTTTGTAGAGCAATTTCAAGTACTTATACATAAAGTGTTTTCCTGTGTAAATTACATTAATCTACTGCTTGCAAAAATTCAGTCCAGTGCTGACTACAGTTACACATTTTCAGATATTTTTAAAGAATCTATACTGCTCTTTAAACTTTAAATTTTGTGTTTGGATTGAGACATAGGTTCAGTAAATAAAGTCTTTGAAAAATGCTTATTTTCACATGAAACACACATCAAGAGCCCTTGTATCATGATAATTCGGTAGCTGCTGTAGTAAAAGAATTACGTCTCACAGAGAAAGTTTGAGTCTCTGCACTGAGATGGGATACCTAATCAATCTCGTACCCTTGCAGGTGCATTTTTCAATCCATTGATTTCAAGTGGAGCTTCTTCAAGGTTACAGCAAAAGAATCTTAGGAACATCTTATCTTGGCAGAACAAAAAGTGTTTAACAAAATGAGCATCAACAATTTGTTCCTGTCCTTTGCCAAGCAAAGATCCTCAGACAAGCCCTCTAAATATCTATTATTTAAAATATTCTCTGCTTTTTGGGAGTCTGTACATAAGAGTGAAATCAGAGAAGAAGGTTACTTTCTCAGCCTACAGTCCCAATCCCAGACACAATGTAAAGTACTCCAGAACTTCAGTTGTGGTGTTTTGGTTTTTTTTTTTCAAAATCATGTTTTAGAAAACTGTTTATTATTATTAAAAGTGTAGAACAAAATATACATATGTATATATGTTTAAAGCTATTTCTTTTTCCAGCTTTTTTGTGTTTTCACTTTAGGAAGCAGAAAAATCCTTTCCCTTTTCTAATTCTTTCATAAATAAGAAGCATTGTGCCCAGGAAGGATTCTGTCAGCAGGAAAAAATTACACAAGCAGTCAGGACTTCAGCACACTCCAAGTAGCAGCCAGCCTTTGTAATGTGACCACAGAGCTCTGGCTTTTCAGCAGGTGTATCAGTCTAGAAAAAAAAGTCATTGTGCTCTGGAAATGGTCATCTTAGGCCACTACAAGTAATCATCTCTCAAATCTCTCCCAAAATGCCACTTCTACTATCACATTAACTCCTAATGCAGTTAAAACTTCCAGGACACAAATTGAGCCAGTGATAGAAGGAACTAAGAGCAGTGACAAACTGACTATCAGCTTTTTGTCCAGGTAACAACCATAGCCCCTCTCCCCTGCCTCCTGGCTCAGGAGCTCAGGACCAGCTTTCCTCTGTCGAGGCCCCTGCTGCTGTTTCTTCACCCTGTCATTCAGGTGATCCTTATGCATATTTGGAAAAGTCTTCAAAACTTTTTTCACTTTTTTTTTATATCCATTGATAAACCGCTCCAGAAATACACTATGTGCATGCTGTTATAAATTTCTCATTACTTATTATTTTATAATGAAGTCAGTTTGAATTCACTAATCAAGGAATAAAGCCAATGTGATTCTAGTAGGCAAAATGAAATATCAGTAAACACAGTCAGAACCAAAGAGAAAAGTAAAGGCTGGGAACAGAAGAAAGAAATAATCAAATACCTCAGAGTAATATGTTTGTATACACATATGTACATATATAAAATATATGTGCAATTAAAACATATATACTGAAATGAGAATTCAGTCATGAACAACTTGTTAATTAGAAATCCATGTTCAATCTGAAATAAGTAATAATTCATTGATCTCTACCTCAGACAAAGATTGAGCCTGATGCTGAGCTTGGTCTCCATTGTATTCCTATCCAGTGAGGAATCATTGTCATCACTGCCATGGGAATCAACATTATGACATGTCTAGATAAAACACATAATATAGCATATGTCACCTGCCTTGCACCGAGGGCACTGTCCCCACTGGATCAAGGTAGAGCAAATATTCCCTTTCTGGGGCAAGTATTTGGTCCCACCTAAGCTATCTGCCAGAGAATGGAAATTTCACTCAAGCCTATTAACTACACAGGCAGTAACACAGATGTTTGCACATTGAGCAGGCTATTACTTGAGGGAGCGAGGGTGCTGGCACTCCAGTCTTTAAATTCTCCACATGGAAACACCACCTGGAGCAGGAAATGATCCAGGGACAAGAAACCAAAGACAAAAGGGTGGGTGGAAAGGAAGCGGGAGGAGATCTATTGAAGGAAGAAATGTCTGTCATGTTCTTGCCAGCTGCTTTTTCTTTCTATTGAAATGCAGGTTTGTCTCTGTTCCTGCTCATGCTTGGGGGGGGTTGGGTATGTGTGTGTGTAGGATCTTCAATCTGCTGCGTTTGCCCCACAGAAGGTGGGAGTCAGCGCATGAAGCTCAGCAGCTCCCAAAACCATATGGGAGGCTCGGGAGAGGACGTGAGAAAAATATGTGGGGGCTCAACCTGAACAGGAGGTTGAGCAGTGGTATATCTATTGTAACACAGCAGCACGCATATCATGAGTCTTCATCCAATGTGCCAGAAGGCTTTTTCAGTCAGGATTACACCATCAAAGCATCTCAGTATCACTCAGTAGTGTTGATTTAGAAAAAAAATTGTGAAAATAAAACATCTGCCAGAGTAGCACATATATTATTACAAAAAGAAAGAAAAAAACAACAACAACTTGCATTTCATGAAAATCTGGCCATGAAGTCAAAGTCTAATCCAAATCACTCAGGAGACCATCTTTGGAATAAGGCCATCTCAGAGTTACTAGACAAAATGGATGCCGTTAGTTTCTGCTGTAGCAATAATAAGGTTTGTGGCTGCAACAGCCATGTTTCCTTTCAGGATTTTTTGCTTTCCCCAAAGCCTTTCTTTAATTATAAAGGCTAAATATCCATTGTGCCCAGTGACCAAAAAGCCGTCTATTGTTTCCTGCCTCTTATACAGTTTAATGAGACTTTCTGGGGTGGATATAGCCATATGTTTGGAGTTTATATGGCAATAAAAGAGTCTGATTTCCATCATAATGCCAAATGTAAATGAAGGCTGTGGAGGACTGCACAAAGGCTAGAGAAATAGTCTCAAGTCCAGGTCACTCTGTTCCCCATTACAGGAGGGTAAGCCTCTGAGCCTTCTGAGAAGCCCCTGCCAGCTGTGGGGAGCCCTTGCAGGGGACTCCAAGCCATGCACTGAACTAGAGCTGGTCTAAGACCACAACCAGCACACAGCTCAAACAAAAGAACGACAAACTAACTCTAATGCCATACATTTCCCACACTGTTTCTGCATACCTTATGTGGTGTGTAACAAGCATGATGGCACGGTGTAGTGCTAATGCTGGTTGTACCACGTATACTAAGAGCAGGCTGTGTTTGAAAAGGCAAATGCAAGCCCTCATTGTAGAGCACTCAGAAGATGAATGATGATCACTCTAGAGATGCGCTTTTTAATCGATATCTGCTACTTTAACCTTGTCATTCAATAACTGTTTCTCTCTCATGCCCCTGCCATACTTTTTGTCTGTCCCAATCATTTCATTCTCAGATGTTAATCCATGCAGCACCTACTCCACTCCCTTCAATTTGTGTTGTTTTACCAGTGAGCAGGAAAACCAATTGGGATGAAGTTGAATGATTTCTTAGGGCTAACAAATTAATGAGAAAGGCCCTCATCAAGACACAGCATGTAAAGTAACTATAAACATTATTTCTACTGCCCTGAGACTGGGCTTAGTTACTGTATGTCCATGTTTCCCAGATGTGACTTTTTTTCTCCCAAAAGTGTTGTCCAGATATTCTTAGATTTTAGATGTTTAGAGTTTCATGAATCTGGAAGCCCAAGGGAAGCAACAGCTGTAACAACACATCCCCATTGCTCATCTCCTGTACGTAGGCAGAGCCACTCTATAGGATGTGAGGAGTCAGCCAGACACATCTGGAAAGGAGTGGTGTCACCCAATTCCTTTTCAAAAATTAGAGCACCCTGTTTTGGAATTTGCTGGAGCTCTGCACATGTGAACATGATCTAAAACTCATCAAAGTGGATCTGAATTCCCTGGCTGAGTGCATTTCAGATCAAGCTGACAAATACACGGCAGGATATCACTGGATTTGATAACACATGCACAAATTGAAAGGTTGAACTTTGCCTACATATACACTTGAAAGAGCATCACCAAAAGGAATTTGTTCTCAGTGAAGAGACATCCAGTTGACTCACAGGTAGGAACCTGGGGACTAGCTTTGTGTGATGAACAAACACCAGGTATGCAGTCAGGTGTTTCTGAGAACTGTGCTGCCTTTTAGGTGTGTTTTAGCACCAGGACAGCTTGAGTGCCCTGCACTCTGCTGCGCTGCCCAAGCCGTCACTGGTGTGGTCTGGTGACAGTCTGTGCTAGGAAATAAAATATGCAGGAATACTGTCTGCTTCAAGACCTGCCAGAAGTTTGTTGCTATACCATCTGGGCTGTTTTTATTTATCCAGCTGTGATTTCTTTGGGTTTTGCATTTTTAATTAACACAGTTTTGAAAGAGGGGCAACTTTTGTTTAACCTCTTCAGCGCTGCGTCATGTAGGTGAGGCAAATACAATTTAACCACAAAAGCTCTCAAATTCAAGGTACCATCTCCTGAACATTTTGTAATTCTAGGAAGTTACCATGCGTTATTATCCCAGGTATTGTGATGAACTCCAAAAACAGGTAAGGGCTTTTTCCAGTGGGAAGAAGGCATTTACAGGTGGTGAGAGAAAGGCTGCAGATATCAAGACTCAGGCGTACTATTGTTAAGTTACTACCTCCAGGTTTTCCTATCTATATCTATCCTTTTTTCCTCCCCTCTCTTCTCAGCCTTAGGACCACGTTATAAAGAGTTTGACCTCATAGGTAAGCACACAGTTGTGCATGTGCCCACCAGATTTGCCTAAATGTTCACTGCTACTTTAAAAACACTATGAACAAAGATTTGGCAATCACACCCATTTAGGCAGGCAACAGTGGGTTAGTACACGCAAGTGACATCCTGCTGTCATCAGTTACAGCAGATAAAGACAGTGATCTTGGCAATCCCTGTGCATGGGCTTAACTTGATGAGAAGATGACTCCAAATGGACTTAAAATTTAAGCATGAGTGCCTGTATGAATAAAACCTAGTGCCTTGATCATTTGCATTGCAGTATTTTACAAAGATGCTGGCTAAATTTTTCCTTTTCATAACTTAAAGGCAGAAAATACAACTTTTTGTTACTATTTTTCATGTTTTTCTGCAGTGCAGTTTTTGTGCTGGTCTCAAGCTTTTCTTTCAACAGACCAAAATAAGCAGTGCAATTCAGTTTCCTGTAGTACCTCACACAATCCCACCCAGTCTTCAACTGCATGTCCAGAAGTCTTCAATACTGTCCTGGTTTCAGCTGGGATAGAGTTAATTTTCTTCCTAGTAACTGGTGTAGTGCTGTGTTTTGGATTTAGTATGAGAAGAATGCTGATAACACACTGATGTTTTAGTTGTTGCTAAGTAGTGCTTACACTGGTCAAGGACTTTTTCAGCTTCCCATGCTCTGCCAGGTGCACAAGAAGCCGGGAGGGGGCACAGCCAGGACAGCTGACCCAAACTGGCCAAAGGGCTCTTCCATACCATATGACGTGATGCTCAGTATATAAACTGGGGGGAGTTGGCCAGGGGGCAGCTATCGCTGCTTGGGGATGGGCTGGGTATTGGTCAGTGGGTGGTGAGCAATTGCATTGTGCATCACTTGTTTTGTATATTATTATTATTATTATCATCATCATCATCATTTCCCCTTCTTTTTCTGTCCTATTAAACTGTCTTTATCTCAACCCATGAATTTTTTTTTTCCCCAATTCTCTCCCCCATCCCACTGGGGAGGGAGGAGTGAGTGAATGGCTGTGTGGCGTTTAGCTGCCTAGTGCGTTAAACCACAATATGTACGTCTTGAGTGATATCTGCTAGTCCCATGTGGATGTCTCATGCATCCTGGGCATATCAAGTTGGACTGCATAGGTACGTTTAGGAACAGAATTTTTCCGAAACAAGGGAAACACATAGCTTTGCTTCCCTTTTTAAGCCAGAGCACCCTCAGACTAAGTGGTGCATGCCAGGAACTAAAATGGCAGTCCATGACTCCAATTTTCTACATACATCTATTGAAATATAATAATTAAATCAGCAAAGTATCAACCTCTTACCCATACAAACAGTAAAATTCAACTGCCTATAGAGTCCATCAGTTTCCAGAATCCAACCCTGCTAGAAATTTTTGCCCCTGGTTGAGTATATAATACAGGGAATTGCAAATCATAATCATATACATGGCATTTGAAGTACTGGCACCCAAATGATGCTCAAAGCTGTGTCATTTGGCCTTCAGCTTTCCAAATGGGCACTTCACCATTCTGCAACTGCTGAAAGCCTGACTGGATGTTCTTTTCACAGCCCTGTGCTTTTTGCTGTAAGTCACGCCAGGAGAAAAGTAGATGCTCACACTGGTGATCATTTCATTGAGAAGGAATTAACTTCCATCCTGCCCAGCAATGCTCTTCACAGCACCCTGCTGTCATCAGGAATAATGTTCATGAGCCAGCCCAAGGGAATACTTTAGCCCAGCAGAAGAAGAAAGTTATATCCATTGCAGTTAACACATCTGCAAACACATGTTTGGAGAAAGGCCTGGGGAATACGGATGCAATCTGCTCATTTGAGGTACCTAATCTAAGCTTAAATTCTAGGCACTTGCTGAAATAGCTCTAAAATAAGAGCTTGAGTTCCTTATGGAGAGAGATAAGGGCTTTTGAAGGTTTCCAAAAACAAACCTTACCAGCATAAGTTTTGGATGGGATCTCTCTCTAAATACTCCTTCAAAACTCAGATTAAGACTAATGCCCAGAATTCCCATGGCAAAGGTTTAAGAAGTTGAAAATGGAGTGTTAGTGAGGTAGAGAGCTAAGAACATCCAAATTTCCAGGTGACTACTAGAACTACGTAAAATAATATTTAAAATCAGCCATAAGCTGTAGAGAAGTGTGGCCTCAGACATCTGACCCAGCCAATGAGAACCATGACAGCAGAACATGGTCCTGGAGGTCCTGGAGCAACATGACTTTAATTCTGTCTTTGCACATCCTTACGTGCATGGAGTTAAATGTCTGGATTCTCAAGAAAGGAAATCTGGTAGAGATCTCTTAATGATTTCTTCACTCTCTCTGTTGGGAGTGATGACCTGACTCACCAGGAACTATTTTTTAATATGCCTGAGGTTTTACAGCCTTGTGCACAGTAGGCACTAGTACTTGAAAGAACAGTCCTTTGGCAAGACAGGGAAGAATTTTAGTTACCAGCACTTCTTTCTTTTTGTTCATCTTAACATTGTCTTGACTGTAGGTTTAAATCATCTTATTGTTAACCGTGAATAACATGGTTAGTCTGAGAAGGCACAACAAGTTTATTTGGATGCATAACTGTACAGTCCAAAATTCAGGAATTCATTTTCTCAGTGTTTCAAATCTTCTGAAATGTTTTGCAGTAAATTTATTCTACCATATCTAATAAGGCTTTTTTTTCTGCACTATCATTACATTTCTTCAAAGCATTTCCAATAAGAACACTCCAAATTATGTCCCCTCAGCTAGTTCATCTGTTCAGTCAATAAGCAACATTTTATTGCTTTTATGAATTAAGCCCACTTTACATCCAATCATTTTGCAAACATCTGTAGCCAAATCAGTCTAGGGAGCTTTTGAAAAATCAATCAGTAGGGAACAGCTTTCACTTTTTTTTTTAATTTTAATAAAGTATTTACACATGTTTGCTCCACATGAAATAGGAAAAGCACTAAGCTTGGTTGTCATATTTGAACATTGCAGTGAAGCCCACTTTGCATGTATAAGTTTTTCTTTTTTAAAAAGGAGAGATAATTTTTTATCTATAATACTGATAATTTGTGTCCTAGCTATAAGCAACTAAACCAGAGGTATTATAGCAGCTCAGCCTAGTAACAAATCATAATGTAATTTCTAAGGTGTATAGCAAGGCCACAGTATTTCAATTTTCTTTCTTCTACTACCTTTTGTTAATTAGGAAGCTAGAAAGAAAGAAAGGAAAAGGTTTTGAAATAACATAAAGGATTTGATGTTAGAGAATACTGAGACTTTTTTATCTACCTGTTTTTTCATTTGAAAAATGCTAATTCATAAAGTTCAAACTTTTCCAAAGGATGTGCAAGCTAGTTTTGACAAGAATAAAATTGCTGTTTAAAATGAAAAAGAATCCTACCCCAGATTAACCCAAAGAATAGCATATTCACCTTGGACTCTTCAAGAAAAAGCACTTTCATTCAGCCTAAGGACCTGACCCCATCTCTTACTTCCTAGATGCCAGCTAAAACACTGGAATATTCCCCAGGTGAAATGGAGGCTTTTTCACTTTGAAAGGGCTTAGTTTCATCAGATTATAGAATAGGAAAATTCTCTAGATTTTGGAAACTCTTTTGATATGGGAAAATACTTTTACTTGCCCAGCTATCCTTGGAATCAACAGAGTTAGTTCTAATTTCTGGTTTGATGATTCCTGAGCCAAGTTGATTTCAGTAAGATAGAGATAATTTCCTTCATTCTACCTTTGCTTGTTTTCCCTAACTGAGCTGGAAATAGTTTGGGCTGGTTTGCTATATTTTTTTACAATGCAGTACAAATTAATAACAGTAAGTTGCGCCCATCTGGTGTTTCCTCTGGTTGACACAGGAGTGAAGAGGGACATATTTCTGTCTGAATAACCTTGGAAGAAAAGCATATCAATTATGAAGAACCAGAGCAAACTGTGAAAAACTGAAGCAAAGCCCTGGAGTGGTGACTTTTCAAAGTTTACCAGTTTTAGCAAAGTTAATTATATTCACCTAAGGTAATTATCTCAATGGCCAGGATACTTCCTGACATCAGTTATTGCTGAGTTAGTGAATCCAATAATGAGGATTGTAATAAGGTTGAAGATATTGGGAACCAGGTTCTTAGCTATCTAAAAGAACTGACAAATTGTTGGGTTTTTACTATTCATATATTTCTTCCTTGAAAATGTGAAGGTGAGTCCTTTGATGTAACAGGTTTACGAATTGAGAAAATTTGCATAGAATATACTTAAATTTGTATTTTAAGCTTAGCAAATGTTTCATCTTGTGAATGTTGTTCCTGATGTCATGTTAGGAGAATTCAGTTAGAAACATATATCTTCTTCATACCTTGTAGAGATACCTTACACCGACGTAAAATAAACCAGAATGTTAATTCCTCTGCTGGGTGTTTTTGGCTGCCTTCACTCAGAAGGTGGGAAAGATGCCGCTGCAAGTAAGTGGTGGGTTTCTACTTCCTAGCAGTGTAACTGTTTGATGCAGAAGTGCTCTAGCCCAGTCCCTGAAACCACTTCCTGTCCTTTGGGGAAAAAAGGCTTGTAGAAGCAACAAAGATCCTCTCCTGAAATTCAAGCCCTGCTTGGCACCATGGGGATGGTCTGAAGTCACACTGTCCGAGAGAAACTGCCAGGAATTTTGTTCTGGACCCACCAGGAGGGAGTGACCATGCAGGCTGCATCGACTGGTGGGGGAAATGCCCCTGTTCTGTGGGACAGAGCTGTAGCACCTCCACCTCTGATCTCTCCTCACCACCTCAGGACGCTGCTGCATGGGACCACCACCTGTGGGACTTGACCAGACCTCCTTGCTTCCTGCCCTTCATATGCCTAGTAAAATGAAACAGCTTGACTCCACTCAGTCTTCATTTTACTAGTGTCTTCCTTACTGTGCTTGGCTGCTTTTGCTAGGTGCTTTTGCTTTTATTCTCTTAACTTATTCTTTTGCTCTGTGACCCATAGGAGTAACCTTCCTGTGTAATTAACATGGGTACCCAGTCTGTTTGAATGCATTTGGCATGTTAACTATTTTAAAAAAGGTTCTTACAGGTGCTTAATATACATTGCTGGCATTTTATTTGGGAAGGTCATTTGAGTATTTTCTCAGAACTGCTGAATTGTTTATTGATGTCATAATTAATTGTGTTACTTCTGAAGTTTGCTTTCCTGGGCACAGTTTCATGTTATTTAAAAAAAAACAAAACAAAACACAAAACCAAACAACAAAACCCCCAAATTAAAATATGATAAAACAAATGAGTTGATGTGTTTCATGCTTTTTTTTTTTCTTAGATTTTTTCCCTCAATTTATTCCAAAAAAAAAGGAAGGAAATTGAATAAAAGAAGTAACTAATACATTTTTCTCTCAAAAGGATGTTTTAGGTGGTTGTTTGTTGTTTAACTAGAACTGGAGATTATATGTTTGCCACTGGTATATTGTCAGCTTCTATAAGCTTCACCTGGGAGCTCCAGGACAGAGGATATGAGCTTTCTGAAACCAAATGCTTAGGGCCAAATTCAGTAAACCTACTGTATTTACTTATCATGGCTGCTGGAGACCCTAAAAACTTCAGTGCCCAGGCTCAGGCAACTCAGGGTACTTAACTGAGAAAGCACATACAGTGTCTCACAGACAAAGCAAGATGAATGATTTGGGGAGAATGGTTACAAGAATTATAGCATTTCTGCCAGTACCTTTGAAGGTTTCTATCCCTAAATAGGGTAAACACAAACAGTTGATTTAGCATTCACCACAACTGAAGGAATAGAAAACCTCAGTGAGGAGGCTGTAGGTAGCAAAGAAAAAAACCTCCTGAAGCAGGTCAGCTGTCGATATAATAGAAGTGTTTTATGTTGGCAGAAGATCTGTCTAGGAGGCTCCTGTTCAGCTTTCTCCCATCCTTTCCATGAATTTTCATCCCACTTCTCTTCCTCTTGCCTTTCCCAGCTCTTCCTCATCAACCTCCAGCTGTGCTGAATCATGTTGGGGTACCTGTTTTAACAGAAGCTGTAAAGAACTCCAGAAGAGACAAATTCAAACATCCAAGGTGAGAAATACCCTCACATGTCCCCCTGAAGCAGTTCTGCAGTGTGAGATTCCTGCAAACAAAAGGCAACAACTCATAGGGAAAATGTCTTTGTAGCCTTGTGACCAGGAGCTTTGCCATAGGATTTTTGTTCTTTGCCCAGCGACTGTGAAACCCTAGTGCAAAATGCATTTACGTTCCTGAGAGCTTGAGTCTACACCATGAGCTCTATGTGAAAGCCAACATCATGAGCATTTAAAAGTGGTGCCTCCTGATACAGCCTGATGCTTCTTTAAAGGCTGTCTCATAGACTAAGGGGCAATATAGCCACCTTGAATCGAGGTCACCTGAGTAACAACATCCACTAGACTGCTGTCACCTGGCACTGCCTTCCAGGGGAGATTTCCTACAGATGTGATACTTAGAGCCTTGCCACAGGGACTCTGCTGTCTAGTTAGGTCTGATCTCTGTGTCTAGTTTAAGTGAGCTGAGCTAGTTGGGACGATTCCTGCACTTAGTTCAGTCTGAATAGTTGGTGCATTGCTACCATAACATAATAGCTGCTACATCTGGCAGTTTACAGGGACAACAGGACCCAAGATAAGAGCCACTGCAAACTTCTAAATTTGTTTTATGTTGCCTTGCAGATCAGCCTGCAGAAGTGCAGACAGGCTCGTGCTCATAGTTTCCCTGAGCAGCCTTTGCTTGGCAGGTTTTGGTCTTTGCTGATCCAGGTTTAGGTAATATCTAATGAGCAAGGTTCAGCCTTTTTTCAGCTGAACCTTCTTCTCTCATAGCGATTCGTTTTGCCCTCCCAGTTATGTTTTAATAGCCTCTAATACTTATACATCTAGCAGAGTCAGCAAAACCAGCATTGGGATTCAAAATCTCACAGACAAACTGTCAAAAATGAAACCAACTCTTCATTAACATTTTTAACAGCAAAGAAAAGATCTGGGGATCTATACAGTTGGTTTTCCCATTGAACTGTTAGCAGAAGCAGCATAACTATTGTCTATGCATTTCTACTCTTAACTTTGGCCAGTACGGTAGGAAATTGCATTTTTTATAACTAATAATCATTACGAGGTGCTAATTGCCAGATTTGAAAACACTTCTAACCTACATAATTTCATTGTTTACAATATTAACTAGTAAAGCAAAGAGAATTTTTTGTGACACCCCTTGGACAAAGACCAGAATGTAGATTTGCATTAATGCTCCAGTAAACAAATGATCATCAAGGAAAGATTAAAACACAGAGGTGGTTTCCATTCTTCTTCTGTATTCCCCCCCACTCCCAGTCTTGCTTCTCCTGTCATTACAAGTACCTCAGCTGCATTTTCAAATGTTTGATTATCATGTAAGCATACTCTATAAAATGGTACATAACAGCATCATAACCCATATGTTCCCTACCATGACAGAACAAAAGCATTTCTTGTGTTTAGTTGTAGAAACTAAACAGGAACCATTCATTCAAATCTTCAACTTCCCCAAAATGAAACACAGAAAATAGGTGTGAGCTACAATGTTCCATGCAATCCAATGCAAATGTATGCAAATTTCTTCATATTAGAATCATTGTCTAGTTGTCATCCTCACATGGGGCACATCAAAGCCATATGACCTGATTTTGCACCTGCTGTTTAATTAAATTTACAAGGCAGACACTCTCTCTACTCCCGGTGATATACAAATACATTTTTACTACCACAGCTTCTAATTTACAAGGTAGTCGACTGCTGTGTTTCACCGTCAATAGCTGCCCAACAGCTCTTTGTTAAAGTGAAGATTAAAAACTGAAAACTAGCCACCATTTGGGTGTATGAATTAAAAGAAATATTAAATGTGATTTCCTTCTTCCCTTTTTTAAAAAAATGGGGCAAAAGGGAAACTACAGTAGGAACACTTCATACTAATTATAACAGTCTTGATTTTTTCGTTCCCCTGCTGTGAAGAGGCCAAGACACAGCACTTTTGTCAAGTTATCAATAGTTTTTTCTGTTTTGCAGGAGCCATATGTTGAAATGTAGCAATGCACCAGTGCTAGTAGCAATGATATTAACAAAGCTGTCTCTTTTCCTGGATGATCATGCAGTTTTCAGTATTTATGCTATTGAATTCACGTCTTGCTTGGAAATGATTTTGCTGATCTTAATATTATTTTTTCCCCAAAAAACAAAAAACTGTTACTTTTTTCTCCTTCCAGTGTGCAGCCAGGAAGACCTCAATAAGTCAGTAAGTCAGAATGCTCAGTACTATGAAATTGTTCTCCCTCCTTTAGACCAACTCATCAGCTGGTGCTCTACTATAGCTAACTTCATTATTGCCGAAGTATTATCAGTCACATTACATAGGTGCATGGAGTGCACAAATTATAAGTTACCAAAATCCACTAATTAATCTTTATTTCACATATAGAATCATATCATCATAGAGTGGTTTGGGTTGGAAGGGACCTTTAAAGACCATCTAGTCCAACCCCCCCTGCCATGGACAGGGACATTGTTCACTAGATCAGGTTTCTCAAAGCCCATCCAGCCTGATCTTGAACACTTCCAATGATGGGGCATCCACAGCTTCTCTGGGCAACTGTTCCAGTGTCTCAACACCCACATAGTAAAGAATTTCTTCTTTATATCCAGTCTAAATCTACCCTCCTTTATTTTAAAACTGTTGCCCCTTGTACTGTTGCTACAGGCCTCATAAGCCCCCTTTAAGTATTGAAAGGCTGCAGTAAGGTCTCCCCAGAGCCTTCTCTTCTTCTGGCTAAGCAAGCATACTTGAGTTTAATTATTAAAAATTATTAAAATTATATTTAACTGAGAGCGATTGCTAGCAACACATCAGAGAACAGGGGAAAAAAATCACCCTGTGCTCGTTTCTTTTTATAGACAGAATGAGGAAAAGCAGTAGTAATAATAATACCATATTCACAAGAAATGAGACATTTTCAGTGAGCTACCTTTAACTAAAATAGTGAAATTAGCTCATTCTCACCTTGTTTATACTTAATTTAATGCCATATTCTGTAGTTAGCTCTGAGGATAGATGGGAGATGTGAGGGAACAGACTTTCACGTGAGAAGCGGTGGTGTTTATTATAAACTGCAAGAGCAAAGAGACATTTTGGGGCTGCCTATGGGTGGCAGCACACATTCACTCAACGACAACTACATTTCATAGAAAAGTTAGAACTAGTCCATACAAAGAAATCAAAGGCGCTTTTTTTTCCCCCATGAATTTTTTTCATGAGCTACTTGGGGCAAATCACTGAGATTCAGCAGTGTTTTCTGATGATGAAAAAGCTAAGCATTGCTGAGCTGAGAGGACAAAAACTATGAAAATGGTGCCTAACACCCTGCCCATCTCAAAGCCTCCTGCCACAGTTATAATGTGGAGCAACTCAGCCCAAATTCCTGGACTGCTTCCTGCAGGCTCACTTGCTGTGGCTACTGTGCTTCACTGAACAGTGACAGCAGAGTTAGTCCCAGAGTTATCAGAAGCAATTCAGGTGATCTGAGGTGATCTGAATCAGCACTGAGCTGATGCTCTGCCCCGCACTTGCTGGCAGACATGGGGCCATAAGGAAATGCAGCACAGTAGTGCAGGTGGCTGAACCTCAAGTTGCTGTGAAACAGATGGGATTTGGCTGTGTCACCTCTGGAGGCTCCCCGAGAAGGACTGATTCTCAGAAGGGAACTGTCTCAGCCCTCAGTCCTGTATTTCTGAGGAGTGCCTCATGCTTTCACATTGGCTCTAGCCACTATATAATTTTCTTCCTGGATTATTCCATATATACCATTTCTGAAGTTACTTGCCACAGTTCTCCTTAGCCTCCACTGATTCTACATCAGAGCCTTGAATCCCTTTGGAAAAGTCAATTCAGATCAAATGTCATTAACACATGTGTATTTCCAGTACAGCTTTTTACTCCTTAGCTTTTCCTCATTTCCCGCCGAGGGTATCTCTGTGACTGTGGGAGCTGCTCTTTGTGGGAAGGGACTCACTTGAGGTGTGGCATACAAGGAGCTGCCACAAATTCAACAGTGACTGAAAGCATTCAGCAAGGCAAGCTTTTCAAGTAACCCCAAAAGAACAGGGAAAAAACCCCAAACAAAACCAAAACAGAAATTAAAAGACCACATTTGACTCATATTTAGGCAAGTTTGCACACAACTAAAAGACCCAAAGGGAGCTGACAGCAGAATTTCGCCCAGTGTTCTCACATTATGTAAATGGACATATGCAATGGTCCTTTGTCTACCTTGGATATTTTATAATACACATTTTACACAAAGAGCAATAATTAAGACTTAACTCTTAAATAAAAACCGACCCAGTTTCAACGTAGCCCACTTTAGGTTGCCATAATACCTTAATTTTCCTGTTGATTCATATTTTAATGAGGAAAGTATTATTGCAGTATCTTTGTTGTTTAATTAAAATTATAATTAGATATTAAAATGCTAAAGCACAAAAGTAAGTTCTTGCTGAAGGGTATCCTCAGGAAAACAAAGGCTTATAAGGGTTGTTATGGCTTTGAGAAATTAGATGTGGTCACCAAATTGCATCTGTTTTTTTTTCAATAATTACCTCACTAAGAACATACTGGGCTCCATAAAGAATTACTGGATTAAATCTGGTAGCCTGTATAATGAAAAAGGTCATTCTTGACGATCAGTGTCAAACTTTAGGCCTTAAACTCTATAAATCAAGAAAATCAATGGTAAAAAGCAATTACACTTAGCATTTGCATAGTGTTAAAAAATACAGACCACAGAACTAATAAACCTTCAGAGTCCCCATTTGAACTCATTTCCTGCTTCACAACAGCATTAACAGCATTCAATATTTCATCATTATATATTATCTAGTATTTTAGAGGCAAACAGAGACTAAGGTATGAAGATATAATAGCCTCATCCAGGAAGAATATACAATAAATAAGAAACTATAGATACAAAAATGTATATGTAAGTGGAATCACTGGTACAGATGAGAGAAAGTTCTCAGTTATATATGGGACTCAGCAAGCAGGACAACAGAAAGAACAATTTGCAGAAGATCTGGTCCAGAGGAGGGAGGACTAGATCCTAGCAAGAGAGCTGTGAAGACATAGGACAAGGGAGGTGAGCAGGAGAGGAGGGATGCATATTTGAGAATGAGTTGTGTAGTGACTTACAGGTGGCCAAGCTCCATAGCAAGTGTTGTGCTTCTAATGGAGTATTCACTGCTGGGGTTAAGAGCATGAATCACAACTCTTATCACGCTCCTGGAGCCTTTGCTGTGTCCTGTGATCAGCCAAACAAGGAGCTTGGTGGCAGGAGGCAGGGGAGAAGGAGCTGCATACATGGGCCCTGCAGTAGAGATGTAGCCATGGCATGCACACACATGGTGCCATGATTTGGTGGGATGCCTGTTCCATGTCAGCAGCCACATCATGAACGGCTGGGTAGGAAGGCCCACCAGGCAGAGGGCAGAGAGAGCCTGTGAAGGGAGCAGTGAGCAGAGCAGAGAGTGAAGGTGGGAATTGGTTTGCTGCGCTGGAGGGGAGATACATAGTTCTGAAGAGTCCCAGGACAGGATGCAGCTGCCCAAAGGGAAGCATTTAGTTCATTTTAGGTTCTGAGGGATATCTGGTCCAGCCTCCAGATTGTGCTCCAAAAGTTACCCACAAATCCTGTGTCAACTGTGTCTGTGTCATTCAGATGTCTCTGAAACTCTGGTAGGCTTCAAGTGACACTAGGTGCCTACATTTATCTGACAGATGTACTCCTCTGGTAGTGTGGGCTAAATGCTCAACTCAGCTGCCTGTTCCTCGTTCTCTCTAACGTGTATGAAGGTATCTGTGGAGTTAGGGGACCCAGGGCCTCTGGGAGACCTGTGTTCTTCTGGAATAGCAGCTGGAGGATGGGCAGGATACTCTGGCGCATCTTGGGTGAAACATGAGATACCAACATGTATGCACCTGAACTGAGTCCTAAACATCCGTAGACAATAATGGTAGATACTGATATGCAGACATCTACATTTGGGTACATTACCCTTGAACTCAATCTCAGGGTAAGAACCTACTGAAATGGATGGACTCCACTTGCCTAAACATAGACATATAGTGTTATCTGAGAGGCCTTAGCATGTCTCCACCTCCAGCTGCTCCAGAGGACAATGATGTCCCACCAGTCCAGTGCCAGATTTCCAGGTCTCAGGGCACCTAGAATGACACTAGACTTTCATGCCCATGCAGCTCAGTCTCACACAAACATGTGTATATGGTTTCAAACAACCCAAGAAATGGACTGGGAAGAAATCAAACTTCTGGAGCAGGATGCAAAACCAGACCTAGCATGGACACAGAGAAAGCAATTGTGACTGGACACCTGCTACTGACAAGTACATGGTCCTGTTCAGAAAATGCAAAAAACAAAGCTAATGATGCCTGCAAAAGCAGAGGATTGGATTCTATCACCCACAAAAATCCTTCTGCCCCATGGTCCTAGAACAGGAAATAGGGACCAATTTGTTTGATTACTACTAAAGAGAAGAAAGACTGGAAATTTTCTCTCACATGTAGATTCTGGTAAGGGAAATCACAGGCTCTTTGCTACACTCACACCAGTGAGGCAACATAGCTTAGAGGTGAGATTTCTTGTCCATATTCAAGTCACTACATAGCTCTGTATTGTAGTGCTTCTTGATAAGCCTCAACTTTGTCCATTATTAGCAATGGAAGCATTTTTATGAATTTACATTTTTAAAAGTTTACCATTTTATTCCATGTGATTTCTGACTATTGTAATTGGCTGTCTTCTAAAAATTAGAACAATAAGTATTATTCTATGCAAAGAATGAAAAATGATCAAGAAAGAAAACTTAGAAGCAGAAACAGTATACAGGCCCTTTAGCATTTTTCTTTGCTGTATGATATGCAAATTTAGAAATGACAGAGTCAGAAAGGCAGATTTTTTAAAATATCCTTCCCAAAAGCTGATTTCATTTGGCCTCTTGTACCTTAGCAATACTTTGACTGCTAGTGTCTATGCTCATTGTGTAATGAAATGTCTTATCCATGCAGCTACACAAATGTAAAAGTCCACTAAATTGAGTCCAGTATTTTTCCAGCTTTGCATCAGCAGGGGGGACGTTGCACATCTTTAAATTTAAACTGGGTGACAGGACAAGAGATAAGCTTTACTAAGCGGCAAACATCAGCAACAGGATTGACATAAAAAACAAATTTTAATTGCAAAAATACACCAACAATGTCATACAAAGACATCACTACAGTTCATATGTGGGTGTACTGAATAGAGAATATGTGTTGAATTTGTCAGATTGTTTCAGGGGAAAAACAAACAAACAAAAAGGTTAGAACTTTTGTACTGATCCTTTCAAAACAATTGGCTGGGTTTTCTCTCATTTTTCAGATGTACTTACATAGAATTTTGAAAAATAGTGTCTGTTCCTCACAAATACTTCCTTTTGTCCCTCTGAAATATGCAAAACACTTCATTTCAGATAGAACAAGCTGTTTTGTTTGAAGGAAGAGAACATTGGAAGGAAGAGGCTTGTATTAGCAGGGAGAACAAATATTGATGTTATAACCTGGACCAACACATTTGCATTGTGTTTTAGTTTGATTACCCACATTGTCTTCTCATTAGCACTAGCAGCATCTGAATAGCTGAACAGCAATCTCTTCATCTACCAGTCATGAAAATCGCTGTGACTGGAGTGAGCTGCAATCAGCACGCAAGCAGTCACAGTGTGACCAGGGGTGGGGGGAGAAAGGAGATATCCATGTTGCTTCCTTGCAGTACTTTGGCTTAAAAGGCTGCAGGTGGACAGCTGAGTCCACTGCTGATGGTGATATTGTCATGACCGCTGCACGCAGGGTCAAGTTTGCCCTTGCAGGGAAGATTTCCTACCTTGAGAGTGGCTCAGCATGTGAGAGAGGACAGGCTTCCTGGTAAGCAGGTAAGTGAGGGAAAGGAGAAAACAGAGCAAGACTCACATCCAGGAGAGAGCCTGAAACAAGAACAGGGAGCAAACACAGAGCTGAAACACAGCAAACTTTGTCAAAAGGGACCACTGAGACACCACCCAGGAAGCAGCTGGACTAAGTGCCTGAGAGGACTCTGCAAGGCAAGGAGTTCGTTACAGACTTAATGCTAGCTCATACAGAACATCTTCAAAACATCTCATTTATTTTCTAATAACACCTTTACTTTTGAAAAGTAACCCACTTTTGTTTGCTTTGGCATGCTACATGAGGAACACAATGGTTATTGAGGTGAATTTCTTGAGGTCCAAATCATCAGCAGGTGGAAAAAGACTGCCCTCAGACAAGCACACATGGAAGCTAAAATGAAGTTAGAAAAGCTCAGGAGGCATCAGTCAAGACAAGAAACATTACCGAAGGGTCAAGGTAACATTAAGAGGAGCAGAAACAGGCTCACCTGTACATCTTCACTCAACTTGGTAGTAAAATAAAGGGTGCTTTTTTGAAAGCATCAGTATAGGTAAACCTCCATCCCCCACCCTAAAATCTCTAGAAAGGAAAATAAATTCTTTGAGGATGAGATTGTTGCCTAACTAGTAATTTCCAGCAGGATGCATGCATGGTACTTTGTGAGGAAGGTAACAAAGCTTGGAAAATGCCTAAGACATCAGGTCTGAATCTTCCAGCTCTTTCTTCCACAAACCAGATTACCTAATAAATATAGTTTATTTGTTCTTAAA
The DNA here is from genome assembly GCA_013401315.1 of Balaeniceps rex. Classification (NCBI taxonomy): domain Eukaryota; kingdom Metazoa; phylum Chordata; class Aves; order Pelecaniformes; family Balaenicipitidae; genus Balaeniceps; species Balaeniceps rex. The sequence goes on from VYZW01011984.1 coordinate 20,246, forward strand.
ATTTAATGGACTTTAGATTTCACACTGCCATTTTGTTTGGCTCTTATTAATGAAATGAAAACAACTTGTGTTTTTATCTTCCAGTAGAACTTCAAGATTCAGTTGTAGCATATGTTCTAAAGTTCCCTCTGTCTGTCAAAGCACCGGAATATATTCAAAGTTATGGTGGAAACAGACTTTTTATATAGTGTCCAGTATGTTGTGACTCCAACTAGGTTAGAAATTTTCTCATGGCAATTTGAAACATCTCTGCAGAGGTCTATCTAGGAAAATATGTGTGAAAATGACAAAACAAAGTTATTTTAATATTATATTAAGGTTTACCTCAAGCTGAGGGTTTTCACAGTGGTTTACAAGCCACCTATCCCAAATGTAAAATGAAGTTTCCAGTCTGCCTCAGTTCAACCTCTTAATTTTTCTCACAGTTGAATATATGTGGTCTTTTATGCAAATAGATGTCTATCTTGACTATTTTGTACATTTGCCCTTGCAAATGGGCATATTTGAGTTTCAATATGGTAATTTCTTTCTAAAGAAAATATGGTGTAGGCAGATAATGGAGCTGAATAATGCACCTTTTCCATTTCTAACTTCTAGGATTCCATACATGTGCAAATTAGAGACCACTTGAGGAGAAACATTTGCAACATTTTAATTAATTTGATGGGTTAAAACACAAGAATCGTGGGGCATGTCTAGAAAAGTTAAATGCTCTCTCCAGCAGTGCAAGTTTCTAACAGATTATTATCCCCACCAGTCCCATAAATAAATAAATAATAATAATTCATATTGTTTCTTGGGCTCAAAATGTACTTGGCATCATACAACGCACATAAATAAAGCCAGTCCCTGCCACACAGAATAATTATCCTCCAATTACATATTCTGAATCCAGTCTCTGTGGTGCTGTGCTTGCCTGAAGGAGCCAAGAGCCCTTCTGATATAGCCACCAGTTTCTTTCTTTTCCTCACTTTCCCCTCTTTGCCTGGTCTTTTCTGCCATTAAACCCTGCCCTGGTGAAGCTTTCAGCTGCTTCTGCTACAACTGCATCAGTGTTTTCCTCTGTACCGGTCCCTACATAGCAGCTGTTATTCTAGAGCTGGTCTACAAAGCCACTGACCTCTCTTCAGTTAAATTGTGAATCTCCGGTGGAGAGTCTACAACTCATTTATGAGGCTCTACTAAACAGAAGAGTTGTTAAATAAATAGATAAAATAAACCAAGCGTGATTTTGGTATGATAAAAGTAAAGGCAGTCCTCCTGGATGAGCATGTGGTTTTTGGAGTCATCATTATAGCCAAAGACTTGTACAATATGAAACACAAATGCCACAGAAATGAGATGTGAGTTATTAGTGGAATCTGTTTCAAATACTGTTACATGCTCTAGCAAAGGACACTGAACAAAATAGGTAGAGTGGGGTCCTCTTCCTTGAGCCAGGAAGGGGTAAAAGGCTCAAACCCCTCACACACGCTGCAGGTGAGATGAAAGGGATAAACTAAAGTTTTATGCCAGAGTATCTCTATTCCATCTGAAATCTGATTTTAAGCTGCTCTGAAACAAGTATTTTCCTATATAAAGTCCCAGAACATATTTAATCTATATCTTCATACGTAATTGTCGTTCTCTCTTTTCACAGTCCTGCATTTGCTTCTTGTGAATTTCCTGTATGACCCCACGGTTGATTCACTTGCAGTCAAGTAGCATGTCATGAAGTTGTACAGTCACTTTGCTAAAAGAAAAAGAGTCTCTTAATAAGGAAACCTAATAAGATTTATCCCAAAGACACACAGAGTTTCTTAACTTCCGAGCAAGTAACAGTGTCCCAGGACCCTAGCAGCCCAGAGGCAGCCTCTTCTGCCCTTCACCAGGCAGTCTCTAAAAATTTCTATACAGAGTAAATTGAGTAATCTTCCTTAAACAACTTAAAAATAAGGGAAAGTAAAAGCATAGCTCCAATTAAGAAACTTGGAATTAAATTACAATTAACTGAAATGAACTTCAAGGGGTTACAAGTTCAGATGTTATTTTATTGCAGATCATACACAGCATATTTACAGTTTCACCTCAATGTGGAGTAAATCTGTTCTATTATAGTGATTCCATGTGGTAAAGGCAATAAACATGATTACTAGGTAGTTCTGGGACTAAAATCTTCCTCATTTTAGGCTGCTGCAGGTAAGTTCCTTCCCTTTCTTGTACATCAGCTAATGGAAAGCAAGGTGAATAAACACATATGTACAGGAGTTCCACACTGCAATTCCACATACAGCACACACACATAAAATCCTGTGTGAAATGAGAAGGTTTACGTTCAGATTCTCAAAAATAAGAGATATCAAAATTCAGGTTCCCTGCATAATGTAATTTAGACATCTTGTTGAATCATTATGGTGGTCTTCAGTTACAAACCACTTGTTTAACTTGACAAACCCTACAGATTTTCTTTTTTCCCTAACAGACATTCATTCCACATCACTTCATTCCAGTAGTGCAGTTGAAAATTTAAAAAGGGAAAAATTCACTTACAGGTTATGAGAAATGTGAAAATGTAATTTTACCAATATTAGAAGTGGATAAACTCAGTTTTTTTGTGGGTACCTCACAGGCAGATCTGTGTGTCCACACTTGTCTTTCTGCCATGTCTGCCTCTGGTTTCTTTTGGTCCATCTGGGGATTAATTGCTGCTGTTGCAAAAAAAACAGCATCACCTGGAGCTGGGAACAATCTAACCATCAGCTTGTATTTTGCTGTGAGTACATCAACTTACTGAGCAAGATAGCAAGAACAACAAAATCTTCTCATGGAAGGTGACTATGTCTTTTCAGATATATGAGTCTTTGTGGAGAACAAGTGTTACTTCATACTGGTTTTTTGGTGGGTTTAAGGGATCTTTACTCAACATATTTAAGATACGTAACAACCCACAGGGGAATGGAATAAAATATAATACTGTATGCATAACCCACAAAAAGTACTGATTAGAGAGAGGAAAAAAATGTTTGATCAGATTGAAAAATGTACTATGAAACTGCAGAGATCTGAATTTTTTAAAGGCTTATTACCATATTGCTGTGCTCAGGGAAATGACTACACATCAGTATACATTTTAATTAAAGCATAAAGTTTTAAAACTAGATTCTGTTGAGTTCTTACTCAGCATACCCAGAGGGCTCCCCTCCCTGTTTGATAAAACATGTGATTTTACTGACCTGGAAACATATATTTTTCTAACAATTGCAAACAGCTATCCAATAAAAGTGACCTCAAATATGAAATGCCTGTCCAGATTTATACAATGTATATAGATGTTTTGTACATTTACTTTAAAGTCCCTATAATGATACTTGATTATTGATAGGCACATTTAAAATTCAGCTGTGAAACTATGAAGCTGCTAGATAAAAAAGAAGTGGTGATCGAAAGAGCTCAAATGGAGGGTATAGTATTACTCTTTTTTTGTGATTGTTGCAAAACACATGTTCATCTGGAAACCTGTATATGTGCACATGTGTATAATGAGCATGTTTGTTTCCCTGTTTTCATGCATATGTACACATAAACAAGATTGGAAGAGCACTTTTTGCACATTTATGAATGGGAATGCAAAAAGGAGTGTGCTCGTTCCAGCTTTAAGTGCCTAGTTTATATGCTGAGCTGGAAGATCAGTCTCCCTAAACAGTCAGCAGAGAAAAGGTTTATCCCAAGGGAAAACCAGAGTACCTTTTAAACAGGTTGCTCTGTATGAGCCTCAAAATAGAACCTATTTCTCTCTTTTGGCTAGATAAGAGGTAAGCCTTTTAACTTAAGTCATCCTATGTAGGCATCTAAGCAAGGTAATATGAATTCCTTGTATATAACAATAAAGGGCAGTAGCTCTCTAGTAAAAGCTTCAACCTTTTAGATTGCAGTTTTCTGAAATTCTTGTTGAGGTTGTTTGTACCTTAATGCTACAAGAAAGAGTTGGGGATGTTCAGCCTGGAGAAGAGAAGGCTCTGGAGAGACCCTATTGCAGCCTTTCAGTACTTAAAGGGGGCTTATAAGAAAGACGGAGACAAACTTTTTAGCAGGGCCTGTTGTGATAGGACAAGGGGTAATGGTTTTAAACTAAAGGAGGGTAGATTTAGACTAGATATAAGGAAGAAATTCTTTACAATGAGGGTGGTGAAACACTGGACCAGGTTGCCCAGATTGGTGGTAGATGTCCCATCCCTGGAAAGATTCAAGGTCAGGTTGTATGGGGCTCCGAGCAACCTGATCTAGTTGAAGATGTCCCTGTTTGTTGCAGGGGGATTGGACTAGATGACCTTTAAAAGTTCTTTCAACCCGAACTATTCTATGATTCTGTGAGTCTGTGATTCCGTGATTCTATGACCTCTGGCTTTTCCTTGTGTATAATCAGCTCTGGTCTTAGCAATACTTTTAACTCTGCAAAGACTTCAGGTAGTGAGTACATCCAAGTTAAGCCTAATGCCTTAACCATTGTAGGATTAAAACCTACAATAAAAGGTATGTTCTGATATGAACACAGACATTAGAAGGTGTTCATGCCAATGAACATGGAGGAGGAATTCATTAATTTGTTTTCCCATTTGAAACAAAATAGCAAAACCTCTCAATAGTATCATTTTCCCAAAAGTTCTGAACATAAAAGTTCATGCAATCCTCTCAAACTCATTTATTTTTCCTTTTCTTGTCCATCAAAATTTCAGTAATTCAGTCAGGCATCAAGAAGATTCTTTACACAATAATTTGTCCAATATAAATAACAAACTGAGGGTATGGAGAGACGCATTTGATCATCCATGAATAAGTGATAGTCTGTCACGTTCCCATATAGCTTGCTTCACACCATATACAAATTGTTTCACACAAGCTTTCCTTCCAAGGGAAGAAAAAAAGAGAAATATTACCCAGATGAAGTGGTTTGCCATGACCATTTTATTCAAGTACATGAAATCCAGTTTGACAAGTTTTGGAAGAATCCTGTTCTACATCCTTTGTTTTGGGGGATTTTTTTTTTCTCTTTGAGCTATTTAAAAAAAAAAAAAGTGGACATCTGGGATTGCCTGTTTGCCTAGAACCACCCATGGCTATCTCAGATGGCTGAGGTGTGGTAGGCACAGATTTCTCAGTTGCCCTTAGCCGGTTCAGAGCTTCCTGCCTCAGACAGGCAGCACTGTCCTCTGAGGACTTTCTCTGAGTGTATTTGTGATGGGGTGGAGTGAGACTGGACCCAGTGCTTTCACCACTGAAGTTTTTACAGTTAATTTCTCCACGATTTGTCTCAGTCCACGCAGGGGTTAGGGGAAGAAATATCTAAATTTGTGTTGAACTCAGTCAAAGTAAAAATACATAATGTTAAAAAACTCTGGTATGTTAGGATACAAAGTTTGAAGACCAACATTTTTTTTTAAAGCTTAAAAATTATTATTTTACTATTTTTACTATGTGATTTTCTCTCAAATAGTGTGCTTGAATGTCCTTCTTGGTGTCTGAGGCATGTTTGTATTGTACTCCTCACTTTCCATGTCCAAGATCATGACTTGGTCATGGACTATGTCCACATAAGACATGACTGGGGTGTTCACCCTTCTCTCCTTTCCCCAGTGGTGAGTTTTCCATGGAACAAAATGGACCATGGGAGCTGGTGAGAAACTATGCCATGATGCAACAGGTCCCCAGTCCGAATGATGGAGGCACCAAGACCACACGACACGCGTTGCATTTATTCTCTCCTGCTCACTTAGGAAAGCAACTCAGCTTACTTTCCACTGCAGCCCATCACTATGTGTGCTTAAATTAATTTAACACTTCCATACTGGTCTATAAAATTCCCTGATGTCCCCAGATTTCTCTCCTGTTTTTCAGATGAGTGCCTTGACCATTTTACTATAATTTTGTACATTCACGCTGCCTCCTCTTCAGTAACTCTTGAATCCTTTGGTAATATAATGCCTCAGAACTGCCCTACACATGTGTCGTGGTTTAGCCCCAGTCGGCAACCAAACACCACACAGCCGCTCGCTCACCCTCCCCCTCCCCGGTGGGATGGGGGAGAGAATCGGAAGGGCAAGAGTAAGAAAACTCGCGAGTTGAGATAAGAACAGTTTAATAATTGAAAAAAAAAATTACAATGAAAAGGAGAACAAGAGAGACAAACAAAACCCAGGGAAAAGAAAACAAGTGATGCAACCGCTCACCACTTGCCGACCGACACCCAGCCAGTCCCCAAGCAGCAATTGCTGCCCCCCGGCCAACTTCCCCCAGTTTATATACTGAGCATGATGTCATATGGTATGGAATAGCCCTTTGGTCAGTTTGGATCAACTATCTTGGCTGTGCCCCCTCCCAGCTTCTTGTGCACCTGGCAGAGCATGGGAAGCTGAAAAAGAAAGTCCTTGACTAGGGTAAGCACTGCTTAGCAACAACTAAAACATCAGTGTGTTACCTGCATTCTTCTCATACTAAATCCAAAACACAGCACTATACCAGCTACTAGGAAGAAAATTAACTCTAACCCAGCCAAAACCAGGACAACATGCAAATACATGGCCTTATGAAGCAGGACGTAGGCATATGACCCTCACTGTCCCTCTCCAACTGTTAAGCTGGGCTATTCTGGCAGTAGCTTCATTTCCAAAGACTGACTGCTGAATCTTCTGGAGTAGACAGCTAAATGAGCAGTGCAAGTAGATAGTCATGAGTAACCTGGAGGCCAAAGTGCTTCTGTAACTTTTTCTTTGGATAGTTTTAGAGAATGAATAAATCAGTTTCCTCTAGCATTGTTCCCAAGGATGGGAAAAATGGATAAGATCCCCTAGAAGAAATTGTTCAGTGTGAACAGTTTACTCAACCATGCACAATTATGTCTGGCAACATTTTGGAGAAACATTCTCTGCTGTTACTTTAATTGTACTTAAACTTCACTTTCCAATCATATACCAAAAGGAGAAAGAAAGGAGACTGAGATGAGGTGCTTTTCAAACATGTTTTTCAAATCAATGTATGGAACAGCAATCTTGAAAAAAATTATTTTATTCCAAAGCAATAGGGTTGTTGGCCTTGAAGAAAAAGAAGTCTAAAAGCAAGTAAAGGTAGTGTACCTTCCCTGTAGCACCTTACAGACCATGAGAAAGGACTGTGTGAATACTAATATAGTGCCTCAGTGTAATGATCTTAAGTTTCTTATTGCTGAGAATTTTGTAGTGGTGTTGACAGGCATTCTCGTGCTGGTTTGACAGAGAATATGGAGTGCACCCTGGCATCCTCATGAGTGGGCTGAGGATGAGTTATAAGTTTAGGAAGAAACAGCAAATTTGTCAGCTGCCTTCTCTACTGCAGCTTGTACATGTTCCTGGGACCTCATCCTCTATGCTCTTCAGGATGTGGGGCATTCAGTCTCTTGTCTGGACTGTTTTCTGCCTTTCTGTTTCCACAAGGAAGGTTTTCCCATCATTCAGGCCTTCTGGAAAAAAAAGAGGAGAAAGTTCTTTCTTTTGATACTTGCTACCTGCAGCAGGAATAAGAGAAGAGAGCTTAAAACAGACACTCTGATTCAGGCCCTGGTATTCACTTGGTGGATGCTGACCTAACTACACTGAAATCATCCACATGCTAAACTGCATGGACTTACATCTGCATACCCAGTAACTGAATCATGAAGCCCAGAAAAGGCTAATCAGCAGCTGAGCTGGGGATTGTCAAAGATTGAAATTAGTTATTCATTATTTATTGCTTAAAAAATAGCATAACATTTCCACAGCACCATACATATTCAAAGCAGTGTCCAAACAGGAACTGTTTAATTAATTCTTACAATACCCCCTATGAAGTAGTTAAGTAAGTTAATGGGAGTTCACAGGCTCTCAGGATTGATTAGAACAGGCAAGCAAGGAAGTGTTTTGCTCGGGCTGATGATGTGAATGGGTAGATGAATGAAGTGGGAGGGAAGGATTTGGCTTTTACAGCTCTCAAGTTTACAAGACAAAGTCTTTAAGGAACTGAAACGACTATCATCAGTGTTCAAATTAAATATGTCCTTCAAGAGGACATTGTATTTGGATTTTTTGATTCCTGGTGAAAGTATAATATTTATTTTTCATCAGAGCTAGTGCTATTATGTTTTAATGACATTCACATGGCCTTATTTCCAAAAAGAATATTTTGTTTATCACATGGGCAGTAGGCTGTGAGTGATGGTGTTAACTATTTTTTCCTCTCTCTTTGGCAGCTTTCAGGCAAAATGGTAGCAAAGTTACTATCACTCAACAGTGGTGATGGGGTTTTGAATGAGCTATGGCATTTTAATTCGTGTCCATCATTAAAATGAAATAAAAGGGAAGAGTAAAAATAGCAATACAAAAGAAAGGAAGAGAAATGATGGTGATGATGATATAAAATAAGCTTGAAATGAATGAAGGACAAACAACAACCCAAAGTAAAAGAATAATTTCCCTTCTCACCCTAGATTTTCTTCAGTTACAATCTATTAACTTAGCTTAAGAGCTTAAGAACATATAAAGGATCCTGAAATGATCAAAATATTGGTAAAAGTAAAGTTAGGTTAAATCATAATTTGACCTATTTTTGGCTGCAATCACGTCCCACTCAGCAGCCAAGAATTATGTGACACTGGCTCCTTCCCTCCAGCTGGACTGAGTGCCGCAGTCAGAACTGTAAGAACTGACTATTATTCATGGATGTAGGGGGAAAAAGTGAGTGGGTAAGATGCTTTTAAGAAGAAGCCTGCTGGGAAATACTGCATTAGACTTTCTTAGAGAGCTCTTCAGCATCTGAAACCTGTGATGGGAGAAAAGATAGAGGGGAACCTGCAAGATCAGTTTATTAAAGAACGATCTTTCCTGCTTCCAAACCTGACTCCACAGATCAGTGGTCTGTTTAAGGAACTGCAAGATCTGGCTCCTGCTTTTCTCCCCTAGTTTCTTTTTCAAGGTGAAATGTTTTAGTGTAGAGGTTATTTAGTAACTCAAAGAACCTCTACAAATAAAAATGATGTAAGGTTGTTTTTTTCTATTTGAAGAAATTGCCTGAAGCAAAGCGGTTTTTGTCTTGTTTGAAACTCGTACGCACATTAAATTGCTGACACTCCGTTCCATTTTTTTAATTCAATCCATGCTATTTTCTATTTCTGTTTCTTTTTTTCTTACCTGAACCACACCATTTACAAAAGTCCATTAGCAGGCATTTTTTGATGGTCTTTAGTTTCTGCTACCTTGGCAAAAAATCTCTCTCAAGTTATTTTCACCTCTTGCAGCTTAAAACTGGTGGTTAACTTTTTCTGGAGATCTATAGCACAGAAAAGAAATCCCCTCAAAATAAGGCTATGTTGATGCATTATGCAAATATTTGAATAGGATATTGATAGATGTGTACCTAAGTTTTGTGAGGTGAGAGCTGAAGTGTAACAGAGCCTTTCCTTTGTCTGATTCTGTTGTGTTGGTTACTGAGATGTCACAAGGCAAAACATGGTTGAAATGATGCTACATTAGAGGGCAACAAGTGAGACTTGCTTTGCACCCATGAAAACCACTGCAAAAGGTGCAGTTGAGAGGTCAACTTTCTTTTCCTTCCCTGAGAGGTGAATTCTGGGCCCATGGAAGTTTGGATCATGTTCTTCACCTTCCCACACAAAAGGATGTGGGAAAATTTTTAATCATTAGAAGTGGTTTCACTTAGAGGAAGGAGGGATCAAATAAGGATCTGCATCCCATTCTAACAGCATCATAGGACAGGAAATGGGTACACTGTGGACAAACTTAGCTCCTCTCCAGTACATATTCAGCTCTGCAGAAGATGTGTTACACACAATGTCCCCTAATTGCATTTTTGAACCAGAAAAATTAGTATCAATGTCTTGATCTGATCTAGGCACCTGAGATATCTTGGAGGACAATCCATCCAATCTCAAGTAAATTATATTGGTCTTACCTAAAACCCCACCATTTTTTCTCCGCTGATTATGACGGAAGCCTAGGTTATTTACCTCAGACATAGATATCTACATAGCGGATATATAAGACTTTGTTCCTATAGTGGATATAGGATACATAGTGGATCCCACATAGTGGATATATAGGACTTCATTCAATAACCTTCATTCAATCAATTCATAAATTAATTCAATGTGAGTGTCCAGTGCTGCCTGAGACGCCCCAGGGTACCCAACCCGCCTGGTCCATGGCTGCCACAGGATTTATGAGAGAGACAGAGATCAGGTGGGATAGCCTAGGGCACCTCAGTAGTTTACCCTCGGAAACCTATGTGGGTGCTACTAAACTGAGACCCAAGTTCACATCATTTCATAGTCTGATGTTCTTCTCTATGTTCTTCAGTAGTGTCTTGCAGTAACAGTAAACACACCACAGAAACTCAACAGTCAAAGCAGAAGTAATTACCTTTCACAACCTAAATGCACACCCTCTCTTTAAGGCGAGATTCACTTGCCTACACCTAAATACTGATTGTCATTTTAGGTACCACAGGATATCTGTTCAGCCTCCATCAGAAGGGATCAAGTGTCCAAGTCCTGCATTGGATCTCCCAGCTCCATGTAGGCATTTTGGGTGCCCTTGGATCTTTGAAATGACACTGGATGGCTGTATGAGACAACCAAATCTCCCTAGTTACTGCAGAGCCCTGAACTCTATTAGCTGTGCAAAATGAAAGGAAAAAAAACATCCTGGAATTCATGATCAGATAACACCTGCAATATGGACATATTTAGGAATTTTGTATGTAAAATTCATTTGGTCGAAGTGAAAAAACTCACCAAAATTTCTCTGACGAAATACTCGGATTGTTAAATACATTCTCATCTGGATAAAGGGGGGAAAAAAAGAACACAACAACTGGAAGAGCCTAGCTTATGACTGCCAAAGAGAAAAAATAGACTTCAAAGGCACAGAGAAACAGCAACACTGTCTAACATTGGTCTGCTATAAGGAGGTTTTTTTTTTTTCTAAACCTCTATTACTTTTACAGAAGTTTCCTTTTCCATATTTTACTTTTACTCTACTAAAATCAATCATTACCCTGCCTAGTTTAAGGAACAAAATTAAGCGGGATACAGACCACTCAGGTGCAGCCACTATTTGCAAAGGATCAGGAGCAACACATATGGTTATAACATAAGTATATGAGCAATTTCCTATTACAATTTCATGGACCTGACAAGCGCACTGTACTGTACAGGGTGATGGCAATTTATTTACATACAATACCGAGAAATGCAGGGGCTCAGACTTCATTGCAAAAATGTATAATCTTTTTTATCAAAGTGAAAAAATAAAGCCAGGTGATATATTTGAAGCTTTCAAGTATTTTAATACTATCAGAATTCTTGAGCAAATTTCATTGAACTTAAAGTGATTTGAAGTTTGCCTTTGGCTGTTTTCTACTCATTAGTTCCATGAAAAGTTGTTGCCTGAACTAAAAAGAGCTCGGTGCCACTGTAGAACTGGGCAGAGTATGTTCCTTAAATGTTTCATTTCTGTTTCATTCAAATCAAAGCAAAGAAAACCCTCCTTGCAGACACACAAGTATGCATGACACTTTCACATTCTTTGAGAGTCATCTCCAGTGAAGGGTACTTAGTCTGAATCAAAAAGACGACTTTTCTCTGACTGATTGGGAGCAGAGCTTCTCATCCCAAATTACTCCAAATCAGGCAAAACAAGAATTTGAACTTCAGCCTCCCATGTTCCAGGTAGTAGCCAAACCCAATATATAGTGGCAATGTTACTGATGAAAGCTTCCTCATCTCCCAGTCTACTTCTCATTAAAACCACCATTCTTCTGTCAGCCTCTTCTAGGCTTCAACAGAGGGACATGCTTTCATGACATTTCATTTAGTGGTAGTGCTAATAAATGAAATATGAAAATAGAAATGTTGCTTTTACTGGATGCTGCATTGTGCTTTTTTCAATAGTGGCTCAAAAGCTGTGGCATTTGTCTTTAGGCAGCAGCCCCTGCACAACAGAGAGGGCACTAATACCAGTGTATACCTGCACAGAGCTTTGCCAAGCTGGATTTCAGCTTCAGAGAAATGCTCGTCAGGAATTCATAAATGCAGTGACTCCTCGTGCCCAATCATGTGATAACTGCAACAGAAAACCAACAGTAAATGATCCCAGGAAGATGCATGGAAACTCGCCTGCTGTGTTATAGTGATCTCATGTTTTTCTGGAGTATGTCTCATGCTCCTATGGGATTTAGTAATAATACCAATATTTCAGCCTGTAGCATTAAAATGCCAACAGTGCTAGAGACAGAGAGAAAAAAGAGGATATTGCCACAGATTTGCCTAACTTTGTGTAGAGATCACTTGGCTGAGATACGCTAGGAAAATAATATACCTGACCAAAACCAAATTCCAGTATATTGTTCTGGACCACTCTAGAACATTGTGATTTACAGATTTAATGCATCTAAAGCTTTTTTCCAGTGTGAATAATGCAAAACTTACAGCACAGAGAATTTGCAAGTGAAACAGTTTACAAGCAAAAATGAATGGATCTAACTTTAGTTATCCAAGATAAGATAAAAATAAATATAATCTCACTGAAGTATAAAGCCAAAGAGCAGAAATTTCTGTCTATGGTGAAAGTTTGTAGTCTATTCACCAAACACTACATAACCCAGTCACCATTAGAGGGAAACAAATCACCATTCTGTACTGGTGGCATAAATAGTCAGATGAGTATTGTTCTTTTTAACACTGTAACACTCTTTTAGAAACTGAAATTATGAAATGGTTTTGCTCATAATGACTATTCTGAGGCTGAACAGTTTTTCCAACTACACTCTCAGTATAATTTTAAGAAAACAGTAGAAAATATAGTCTTATCCTAAAGTCCCCCCTGCTAGATCAATATGATACACTCTTTTCAGAAACACTGCAGTATGACAAACTTATATTTTGCAGAGCACTGTCATTTCAAATCAGTATTGTCTTACTTTGGGATACATAAAGTGAAAAGGTAACTTCAGAGAGTCAGAAATTTATTTCATCAGTCAAAGACTAAGTATAGATTTTAGAAAGAAATACATCTCTTCAGTTTCTTCTTTTTCTGATGAAGACTTTGTCTTTTGTAAACCTTATAACCAGTAAGTCTAGGTTGTTTAGAAAACTTACTGGTTTATAATGGGTTATAAATTACTCCATTTCCTTTAAAATGTATGACACATCCAGAGGTAAACAACCTCTCTGGCAAACCCAAAAGAGAAATGCAAAATGTCCTTATATTTCCAGCCTCAAAGACACCTTTATAGAGGCAATGACTTTATGTGGGCAATGTCTTGACAAGTCAAGATCTTCTGACAGAATCACACCAATACATTAGCATTCAATCTACTGCTTTATTTAGTATTTACTTTGTATTATTTGATTAATAAACTAGCAGAAGTAAATTGGCTTCCAGAGGTACATTGCTAGCCATTTACTGAGACCAAGATCTCCTGAGAGGTAAAATGTTTTTCTCTGGAAGAAAAAAAAGATGAAATAACCTTACTGTTTACCTCCCTGGAGGTAAATAATGATTTTCACAGCATTCAGTAGAAAGGGAGTGATGGTTGGCACTTAGAGAAGAAGCAGGAGCAATTTTTGTCTGAGCAAGGACTATAGTCATTTAAACATTAAAGGTAATTGTCGTGGTACTTCCCTTGCTGAGTGAAAACCATCACTGTATTTAATACACAGGAAAGGAATGCATCCCAAATGTTATTTATAATAAATTGCGAGTTATTGATTGCCTTCAGAAAACAAAAAAACCCAACAACAACAAAAAATCAAAAAAGGAGGAATGAGCTTGCTGAGCTCACTTACAGTAAGTTGTGTTTTCTTTTCCCTGACCAGAAATTGTGTCCATTAAAACAACAGCATAGAAACGTGCTTTAAGTATTGGCTTGTAGCCAAAACATGCCATCATTCCTGTAGCAGACTGTGTCCTTTTCTTAAAAAGCACTTTTAGAAGTGCTATCACTTCTAAGATCATAAAAACTGAAGTTAGACAAAGGCTACATTCCTCACTGTGTGACTTTATGTGATATGTTCTGTAATGTTCTTGAATTCTGTCAGTTAAAAATATTCAGCAAGAGAGAAATTAGTAGAAAAATATATCTGACTAACAAGGAAGAGCTATGGATGTCATCTATCTAGACTTCTGTAAGGCCTTTGACATGGTCCCCCACAACATCCATCTCTCCAAATTAGAGAGATGGATTTGATGGTTGGACTGTTTGGTGGATGAGGAATTGGTTGGATGGTCACATCCAGAGGGTAGTGGTCAACAGCTCAATGTCCAGATGGAGGTCAGTGACAAGTGGTGTCCCTCAGAGGGCCGTATTGGGACCAATACGGTTTAATACCTTCATCAATGACATAGAGGGATCGAGTGCACCCTCAGCAAGTTCGCAGACAACACCAAGCTGAGCGTTGCAGTGGACATGCCTGAGGAGTGGGATGGCATTCAGAGGGACCTGGAAAAGCTTGAGAAGTGGGCCCGTGTGAATCTCATGAGGTTCAACAAGGCCAAGTGCAAGGTCCTGCACCTGGGTCGGGGCACCCCAATGAGGGGGACAAAGTGTGCTCGCAGCCCAGAAGACCAACTGTATCCTGGGCTGCATCAAAAGAAGCATGGCCAGCAGATCGAGGGAGGTGATTCTGCCCCTCTACTCCACTCTGGTGAGGCCCCGTCTGGAGTACTACATCCAGCTCTGGAGTCCTCAGTACAGAAAAGACATGGACTTGTTGGAGCAGGTCCAGAGGAGAGCCACAAAGATGATCAGAGGGATGGAGCACCTCTCCTGTGAGGACAGGCTGCGAGAGTTGGGGATGTTCAGCCTGGAAAAGAGAAGGCTCCAAGGAGACCTTATTGCGGCCTTTCAGTACTTAAAGGGGGCTTATAAGAAAGACGGGGACAAACTTTTTAGCAGGGCCTGTTGCGATAGGACAAGGGGTAATGGTTTTAAACTAAAGGAGGGGAGATTTAGACTAGATATAAGGAAGAAATTCTTTACAATGAGAGTGGTGAAACACTGGACCAGGTTGCCCAGGGAGGTGGTAGATGCCCCATCCCTGGAAACATTCAAGGTCAGGTTGGATGGGGCTCTGAGCAACCTGATCTAGTTGAAGATGTCCCTGCTCATGGCAGGAGGGGTTGGACTAGATGACCTTTAAAGGTCCCTTCCAACCCAAACTATTCTATGATTGTATGATTCTATTGGCATAGAGAAAATCGCGGACAAAATAGGGAATCACTGCTTTGGGTGCCTAGAAATCAAAGGAGGGATGTTTTGCAGTTTTCTTCATCAGATTCTCATCTCCTGTTTGCTAACTGAATGTGAACCTTTATAATATGGACTTATTTAACTGACCCTAAATTTTACCTCTAGAGGTCTTAAGATAAGAAGAGCACACATCATAGGAATGGGTGTAGGGGGTGAGAGCAAGAGTCAGCCTGGATCTTAGTTCTGCTTGGAGGGCTGCAAAGGGGACACCTCACAGATTGTAGGAATGGGACAAGAAGGTTTAATCCTTCTCCCAGGTATTCTTTCAGGCTCCATCTATTTTCAGCTCAGGGGGTTTCTTGAACCGAACATGGTTTCCATCTTTTTTGTAACTTTGATGGATTTTCTTCCATCTTTCCTTTTGAGTGTCTGTCCCATCTTCCCTTGATCCCAGGTAAAACTTTAACATTAATAAGGTCCTTTGTCAGTGATTTACCAAGGTCTGCTACCCACTGTATGAAGAAAAAACAACTTAAGGACATCTAACTGTTTAAGCTCGCTTGATCCTTCTTGCACAATAGAAATACACAAAGAAAGTATTGTTTCCTGAGGTGGATTTGCCACAGGAGTAAGTGTGGCACTAAGTGATTTCTTTTGTAATGGTCAGAGGTCAAACTAGCATGTACTTCCTAGCAGTCTCATATCTGCATTCCTTGTAAATTCTCTTTTAATCCCATTATATATATGTGTACATGTATATGTGTGTATGTAGATACATGTCCCCGTTAAAACTAAAAGCAGTTCCAGAGAACCAGCAGTTACAGTACGTGTATGGTTTACAAAGTGTGCTTATACTACATCCATCATTACAACATCGTAATCGGTAGTGCAAGATGAAATTTGGCAGTTTACCATATCAGTGAAAATATGTGCAGTTCAAAAATGCTCTTTATTGTCCCACATCATTAAAGTGTGCATAGCAGTACTATTTTCGTAATAAATCTTTTTCTTCCAAATTTCATTATTCTGCATTTCTCCTGCTCAAGCTGAGGAAGGATAAAATGACATGAGGAAAACAGCCCAGTGCATGTTGAAGTGTTCTTGATGCTTTTGTTTACTGCTGTAAAAGCATGAAATTGTGAATGTGAGATTTAAAAAAAATCATCCATGTCACTTTTCAAAATGGTGACTTTTCCATCTGTTTTTGTCCCTGCTAACCTAGTGTCAAGCCAAAGAAATTCAGTGAGCTGCAATGGATTACTACAGATTTATGCCTGTGTAAATGATAGCTGTATCTCCCCCTTGGTTCATTGATCTTAGGAATCATGGGGGTCTATCCATGTTGTTATGTGATGGCTGATGTTTATCTGTGTCAAGTACTAGTCACAGATGACAAAAGAACTGTTCAGCACTTTGTCAGTGGTCACATTATTTGTTCATACTTGTCCCTCTTTCCAGCTTCACTTTGCCTGCTGAGGTGGGTTGATATGGGTTTTGCATATCTTGAGCTGAGCAACCCTTTTCTTCCCTTGTGCAAACTCTTTGAAATTAGGCTAGGCTTGACAGAGGGTATTTTGTACCTCTTTAGCACTGATGTTGTGCAATTCTTATCTTCTGTGCATTGTACTGGGGTCAAAACACAACCATTTTCATGCTTTCTGTATTCAGACAATCCTCCCCTTAGCTTTTGCAGGTTACTCTGGCAAGCCTTGTAGCTGACTTAATATACCAAGTAGTATTTTTTTGTTTAGATTGAGTATCACCAGTGGATATCATAAAACTAGTAGAAGCAGGTTCTACATTAGTATTTAAAGCTCTTATGCCATTTTCATTTGCATCTAGAGTGCTATGTCCAGAAACTGGTCTTGCACATGCGGCTTATGAGACAACTTCTGCAAGGCTCTTTTTTTCAATGGTGAAATTATCAGCCCAGGATACTGCTTGGAGGTTTTTCTAACAGTATTAGAGAATGGAATCAGTATCAGAGATGACCATTGTTTACATAGCCTATTTTGTGAAAAGACAAAAAAAAATTTTGAAGCTCTTCCTTGTGGTTCTGGATTTCTCAGGATCCAGTATGTTGCTTCAGCCTGGAGAAATATAATCAATGTTTGAATTGAAAAGATCCCCCAAAAGATCACTGTTCCAAGTCTATTTGAAAAAAATCTGCCTCCATTTCTGAGTTTTGTTTCAAATCCAAAACTGAGACAGGTTATTCCCAAGGCTCACAGGTGTGTGCGGATAAACCTGGAATTAACTCAAAGAGCCCTAACCCAATAAAAACTAGTATTGTTTGGGGTAAACTGTGCAAAAATACATTCATTTAATTTGTTAAAGGAGCAAAAGATCTGGCATAAAACATTATTCTAACAATCTAACAGATACGTGAAGGTATAGGGGAATCCACTTGCTGTATTTGAATTTCTATATACAAGATAAATGTTTTCCTTTTACAGGGATATGATCCAAAGTCCACTGAAGCTCGTGGAATTTGCATGAGATCCTACTAAAAAAAAGCCACCAAAAACAGAAAAGGAGAAATGTTTTGCATACCAAAGTATCAGTCTTAACTAACAAAACGTAACATGACTTGTTCAATCTTGTATTTTTTCCCCTTTAAATTTCTCTACCCAACTCTGTATGCTGATGTGCAATTATCACTTGGGTACCTACAATTATATGTTTCGTGGTATCTGTCATGTTCAAACGTGCAGGCCTTTGGGTTGCAATTTAGTCATGCAAGCTTTGACTCAGCAAAGTCCTAAAGCCCTTATGACTTTGCTTATTTGCTTGAATTTGGACTTAAGCACTTTTCTAATTCAGGACCTTCTTTTGGCATATTTGCCCTATCAGATCTGCTGACATATATTTAAATAGCTGTAGGACAAGCATAATGTGAGCTAGATGCTATGCTGATGTAGGGCAGGTCAGTTTACATTCATTGACTTTTTTGCAGAGATTAAATGTTTTGTTGCCGTCATAGCAATCTTTACTGATCATTTTGGGTGAATAAGAAGGTTTAAATGCTACGACTGGTAAGTAAAGTTTTACCAAGGAGGACCCATTGGAAGCAGGCCTCCTAAAGTCACACCAGGATGAATGTCCTCCTCTGCTAGAACAAGCAGTAATAATCATCAACTAGAAAAAAAATGGGGGGGGAAGAGATTTAATTAGTTACAAGTCATCAAGCCATAAAATGAAAGTTCCAACAATTTTATTGCAAAGTCCTTGACTATGAATGTAAGATAAAGCAAGACTGTGAAGAGGAATAAATCACAATATAAAGTCAGAGGCCAGGGATTTAGAATTTCAAAGGTTTCAAGAATGAATGTTCTCTGTCAAAATCCCTGGCCAAAGCGAATAGGAGGATTTAGAATTTTCTCTAATGAAAATCAGACTTCCTGATGCTTTAAGTAACACAAACAGTAAGTGAATTCCCCAAATTCACTCACCTACACAGGAAAATCTGATTAGTGCAGGGAAACATATTATCAACATTTTAGGAGCTCTTCTTCAGCAGCTAGTCTGAGTTCATGTTCAGCTGTGTACAAATGTAAGCAGTGTCACACAAAAATGGCAAGGGTGTTCAATTCCCATCAGCTGGCTAAGAGGCAATGAAATTGGAGTCACTAGGTGCTCATTTTGTTATTAAAAAAAAAAAAAAAAGCCATTTTACTCACCATCTCTTTTGGACCTATTTTCAAAGATTAAAAACTATTTTTATTACTTTTCCAGAAATCAGTGGTTGCCTAGAGAGCAGTGGTCATAATCTCGTTGCATCAATCTCTGAAGACGATAGTCCCACCTAGCAAGATATACTTGATTTTCCAAAAGAGCTAGTGACCAGTAGCTGAGGGAAATTAAATTGGCTAAAACTGCCTACTGTCCATAATATGCCTGAGATGAAAGTCTGTAAATAATTCTTTCCAAGATATAAATAAAGATATTTCAATTAACCAGCAAAGGGAAATTTAAGCAATTAAATTATTCAGACATTTTACAAAGGTAACCATGGGTATCCACACTGCCCATATAATTGTCCTTTTAAAATAGGTAATGAATGTATACCTAGGCAAACACCCAGCATCTGGAATGGGTGATAATTATGTCTGCATGTTTTGAAACACAGAATTCTGCTTAGAAACTTTCCTCACAATATCACACAGTGAAGGCAATTAAAAAGTTCAAAATTAAAGCAAAAAACAAAATACAAATGTCTGCTTTCAAACTTTATATCATAGAATCACAGAATCTTTTGGTTGGAAAAGACCTTTAAGATCATCAGGTCCAACCATACCTGTCCACCACTAGACCATGTCCCTAAGTACCTCGTCTACCCATATTTTAAATACCTCCAGGGATGGGGACTCGACCACTTCCCTGGGCAGCCTGTTCCAATACTTGACAACCCTCTCCGTGAAGAAGTTTTTCCTAATATCTAATCTAAACCTCCCCTGGCACAACCTGAGGCCATTGCCTCTTGTCCTATCACTTGCTACTTGGGAGAAGAGACCAACACCCACCTCGCTACAACCTCCTTTCAGGTAGTTGTAGAGGGCAATAAGGTCTCCCCTATACTATAACATTTCCACATAAACATAAACTCCTTTACCTTATATGAATCTGCATTCCTGTAATGCTTCAAATAAAAGTTTTTAATTGCAATTTTCAAAAACAAATCAGCTAAGTATATGGGGCCATAGTAAACTGCTGGATCCTTTCTGATCAACACAGGTTCAGAATTTTAATCATATTGTGTCAGTCTAATTTTTCTACAGCTGTAATCTCCCATTGCTCAAAGATCGTGTCCCATTTCAAATTATTCTTTTGTAGTCACTAAGTTGTTCTTTTCTTTTTTCCTAAAACTTGATACCACATGTAATACACATATAGTTTTACAAACTGATAAATTAGTTCTTCTTAGTTTTTACAGACCAATATTTTGATGAAACTATGCAAACACAAGGCATGCACAGGTTTGGGGTTTTGTGTTTTCTTTTTAAAAGGGTAGATCAGCAACCAAGATACAGGCAACCTTCTCTAGGAAGTCCTGAAATTACTGTCTATATCTAATAATCAGCATGGTCAAAATCTTAAAGCAGGCATTGTTTTCCTTCATTTCTCTGAATAGAGAAAACTCAATGAAATTAAGTGCAAATTTCATGATTTAGATCATAATGAGTTACAGGTTTCCTTTTAATCTGAAAATAGGAACTCTTGGATTTAGCAATTACTGATCAGTAATACAGACCCATTACATACTTCTCAGACTGTAGATGAAAGGTCAAATCGCAGTCCATTACATACCATCTGTTTCTTGATAGAGCTCTTCCATTGTTTTCGCAGGAGAGGTTCTGTTTAAAAATCAATGGGCCTTTAGATCCTGATCAGACATATTTAAATCTGCAGATTCTGAATGTAACCACATCTGTACACATTTCACCAGATTTCTGAAGACTTCTTCCAGATTTATATCAACATAAATAAAAAGACTTCTCAGCCTATTGACTCCTACTTTATTTTACCTATTCAAACATTATAAATTTAGCATAACAGATCTACATCTACTTCTTTGGGGAAGAAAAAAAAGATGTAACATGTGAACATCCTTATTTCTTTATATCATACACCAGATTCTCAGCTGAGGTAGATTGATAAAACTCAACTGAAATCAGAAGAGCTTGGGCAATTAACATAACTAAGCATCTGGTTCCTGGTCTCCACCTTCGAAGTTTTTTGGTTTTTTTCTCCTTTCTGATAATGAGCTGACATCCATTTTCTCTGTCTTGACAGGTCACAAGCACTCATGCAAATGACTTGTGTGTAAACACACCTGACTGTGTATTGGTGCAGAACACTCAGGGCCATTTGCAACAGGGAAAGAAAGAGAGCGAGAAAGGGGAGGGAAATACTAAAATGCTGTCTGATCTTATTTAGTGATTGATAGCTCTGCTTTTATAGGTATGGTGGGAACTGTCAGAGTGGCCTGAGCAGAATGCAGCTGCTGGCTCTGCACTCCTTGAGCAGCCTCTCCTGCTGCCCTCCAGGCGAGCCAGGTGGCTGTGGATCTTTGCCGGTATCTTTGCTGGAACTCACCGACTCTGGCTTCAGGTGTGGGCCAGTCTTGCAAACCTTCTCAAGGGGCATATATGATTAGCTCTGAGAAACTCTCCAAAACAACATCTGAAAAATTATGCCTGCCATAAGCGTTTGGTGTTTAAAAAGAGAAAGGTGGGGAAAACGGCACAAAACAACAACAAACCCAAAACAAAACAAGCTGTTAGGGAAGAAGTGTTTAGGAAAGCTTGGCTGTAATTGTGCAGGTGCAGAGGTTGGGTAGATGCCAGGTCATGCTGATGCCATAGGTTTTGCATTAACATTTGTCAGGACTGAGAAGTTTCTGAGGTAAAAAAAAAAAAGGCAATGATTTTAATACCAGTCAGCTGGCAATGAGTTTCAAAGTTGAGAGTAAAATTCTTTGTGTAGAGCACTGTCACTGGAACCCCACCCTAGCAGAAAGGAAACTTGCAGGTTGTAGCCCTTCCTTTTCCATTTGTGTGGTGTCAGACAGATTAGCAGTATGACTTCTGAACACAAGAAAGCAGATATATTCTGCCAGTATCAGAAGAGGATTTTCAAAATACTTTTAGGAAATAAAGGAGACCTAAACCAACTTCCCCTGAAGACAAAGGAGAAACTCTTTCTAAATTTGGTGGAGTAGGTCTGAGGCCCTGGGGAATTAGGACTGAAAACTGAAGTCCCACAACATGAACATATGTGTCTTCATCACTATTCAATAGCAAGCAGGCATTCAGAATCTTTTGTTTTGTTCATTTAGTGCAGCCAAAGAGCGGTATGGTTTGGGCCCTCAGGAGAAAATGTATCTGTAGGAAACAAACCCAGCTGGAAAAGGTTGTACCAACAGGATGGTTAAACCACATTTATCTGAAAAAGGACACAAAGGGGGACAGCCACGTCATCGCATACATGGGTAATTCATTTGCAGAATTATTGTGAATCTTGAAATAGAAAAGACTTCAGAGAAGTTCATAGAAGCTTTTTAAGTCCAAGCACATGCAGAATGAGTAGCATATTTGCAGGCATTTATGTAACTTGATTTTAAGCCTGTTTTCCTCCCTAGCTGGGCACACCAATGCTTTCAAAACATGTAAAAGTCAGAGCCTTTTTTTTTTTCATTCCTTGATGAAAAATGGGCATTTTCTCTGGTTCAGAGCAAGTAGTATTTATTTTATTATTTACTAACATAAAAGGGATTTTATATATTTAATTGTGATTCTTACTACTTATTTTCACAAATAGTGGTTTTAAATAAGACTATAGTTCAGAAAGTAGGGCATCTGCAGCATCCAAACTTAAAGACTTAGGGTCGCAAGTTGTATGTGATGATGAAACCTGCCAGACTCCCTGCAGTTCCCGCTTTCCTTTATGGCAGCTGCAAACCAAGGTGCCTATAACTGTGCAGAAAAAGATTCTTTTCAGGTCTTATCCACTAAAGTAAATAGCTGATTCATCAAACATGGCTTTCAGGATGGTGAAAAGATCTGATTTTGAAAATGCTTTGATATTTGCTGTAATACAGTGCACCGGCTTCACTACAGTTTAACATCATTATTTACTGACGCAACCTGCCTTCTGTCCTTCTACCAGGATACAGTTTCTGTTGTCCTGTCCTCATCATGAAGAGCATGGGTTTGTTTGCTACTATGTGGAATACTCACCCCTGGCTCTGAAGACAGTTAGCAGAAAAGGATTTATCCTTCTAGCTAAAATGCTTAGTGTGGAGACAGAGAGAAAGTTTAATATCTCAGTGAGCAACCTTGTTATCTTCCATAGTCCTGCCATTTGCAGTAATGCCTGCACTGAATCCTTTACCTCACATGCTTAACAGACCAACTGAAGTGCTGCCTAGATATATATCTCACAAGAAATTGAGATGCAGCACCTAGAAAGCAGCAAAGGACCTGCAGACTAGGAAGAGATTGCTTCTCTCTGGTACAAGCAAACAGAGGGAGCATGTGTAGGTTTCATCCTATTTTATACATGAGAAAGAGCAAATGAGATAGGAGACCAAATTTAAGATATCTAAAAGTATGCAAAGACACTAAAAAGTAAGTGTCCATATGGAGGCACACTAGAAATCTGAGCTCCCATTATAATCAAAGGCAAACTAGGCGATGCAGTCAATGCACCCTACAGCAGACACGGACAGAGTGATTCAATTGCTCACAAATAGACCTCCATTGCAATTTGAAATGTCCTAGTTTATCTCTGCATGGTGATTGGCAAGTAGGAAACAAAAGATCCAGGGGAGACATGCTCTTCCGAGGATGGCTGGAGGAGAGGCAGGGTACTCCACAGTAGGCACCCCTGCTTAGCTACCTGAACCTCACAGCTGGTCAGCCGAATTGCTCCCCCGTCTCCAGTGACTATTTTGGGAGCTCAGATTCCTAGCACATCAGCAGACACTCACATAAAGACATTTATGCTAATCCCAAACTGAATCCCAGCACAAGTCTGTAACTGAGAGACCACAAGGCAAAGCCACAGCGCAGTCTCAGATCTCTGGAGCCTGTGCAAAAGTTCCCCCTAAGGCCGCTACTCAAGGAGGCCTTGGGAGCTGCAGAGGGGACATTGTGCGTTCCCCATCACCCCTCAGCAGAGCTTTCGCCTCGGTGGTGTTCCAACAAGTCTGTAGTGGACAGAAAGAGGAGGAATAATGTGCACAGGGCAAGGCGCTGACGTGCCACTTAATATGCAATGAAACAGTCTTGGGAAAGACAAGCAAAGAATGATTTAGACGCAGCTGAGCAAATCTATCACATATTTGCTTTGGTAAAAGTGGAAAGACACATCTCTCAGTGGTTGAAAGTCTGAAATCCTTTATATCAGCGTTCAGGGATGTAAATGACCTTGTAGCTCTTTCTGGGCACTGGGCAGGCTGGGGCTCCCCAGGGCTGGGACTGCGAGGGCTCCTCATGGAGGGGGCAGCAGGACAGGGCCTGGCAGCCAGGACCGGACTCACTGCCCCAGCCAGGAGCAGGGCAGCTGGGCATACCAGGGGCAGTCCTAGCCCCGGCACTTCCCTGGGGATGGGCCAAGGCCAGGCCGGGATGTAGGCCCAGAGGCGGGCCCAGCTCGGCAGCGCCCATGGATGGGCAGGGCAGGGCTGCCGTGAGCTGGAGACTGGCCCTGCTGTGATATCTCTGGGGCAGGGACTGATGGCCCCAGGGGGCTGAAATGGGGTCCTGGGCTGTGGACAGAGTTGGGGGAGTCCTGGGGCGGGTGGTCACGACCATTGCAGCCTGGTGGTGCCCTCAGAGCCCTGACAAAATCCCCTGAATCTAAATATTCAAATGACATTGGAATCACGTTCCCCATTCAGTCTTGTCTGCGTTAAAATGCAGAACGAAATTTATACTCTTTTAACACAGGTTTTATTCACAAGATGACTTAGTCCACAGAATCCACCTAACTATTATTGTAAGCCTATCTAAAAAGTAGTGTGTTTACCTCAGTTTCTTGTGGAAGGCTGAGGAAAACAAGGCATGACTTCCTTCTTCAGGTGAAGTCGTTGTCATCTGGCCATATGACAGCTGTACCCATCTGGGAGACAGAGAAGTCACAAAAATTGAAACTTCCAGCATTAGGATGATGAGTAAATGGAGTGGAGTGGCCTAGGGATGTTTTCTTTCTACTAATTACTTCCCAAGTTTTTATTTTCAGAAAATGAAGGGAGGCAAGATCAAAACAAACAAAAAGGATGAATTTTCACACAGAGTGCCATTAATAGACTGCGGAATGGCGAGAGCGTGCTGAAACAGCCGAAATGCAACAACATTCAGAAGAAGACTGGACTTTTTTTTTATGGATAACATTTAACATATTATATGCTCTACTTAAAATTACATGTTGGCTCACACTAACACAAAGGGTGCTGGAATCAGATGAAGCCAGGCACAAAAACTAAGGCTGAAATCAGATCTTCACTGAGCAGGTTATCTCAGAGCTTCTCATAATGGAGTTTCTTTCTTCAAAACACTTGGTAATTCAAGGGGGAACAAGGTGGCCACTACTTTGTGGGAGTTGGTGTGGTCATAGGAGATAAAAAAATTAAGTTTACAGTCAGTTTTTTACCAAGGCCTAACTACTACAGAGGTCAGTGAGGAGCTCTTCCTTAACTAAAACCTAGCAGTTATTCAGGTTTTCATTCAGTGTGTGTTTGATTTTGATTATAATCATAGTTTTGTATGAGTATGTAAAGACTTCTTTTTGTCACTCTGCACTCCTGCTTACATTTCTTTCCTGTTTTCTGCCTATTACAAAGACAATACATCAGACTGATATCTTAATGCAATGCACAGAATAAAGTCTCACAGATTTAATAAAGGACAGCATGTATCTTTATCTTTGTAGTTCAGTTACTTGTTTAATAATGTTGTCCAGTTTGTGCAATTAACCTTCAGTGTGTCCAGCAAGGCTCACCATCTTTCCCGGAATGTGAAAAGTGAGTTAGTGGTGGTCTAGGGACCTCCAACACGTTACATGATTTCTTTTCATTGGAGTTATCAATTTACCTTTAGCTGTAAGTCATAACTGCAAGACACAAAAGCTACTTGTGTGGTGCTGATGGTTCCAACTTTTTAATGAGATCCTGGTATGTCTGTACCCGATATGTAATTTGTTTGTTTACTCTTACTTTAATCTCACATGCAGTTATGCAGATATTTATATCACAGAGCATCTACCTTACCAATCTTTAAAAAGACATTGAAAAGTCTTAGAAAACAAAACAAATCTGATGAGATGTTTACTGAGTATTGTATAAATCTCTGCCTAACCAAGAAACCCAGGAAAAGATGAGTTTGAGAGAGTGGTCTATATCTTAATTTGATTTTCTCCACATTCGAAAGAACAATATGCATATATCTTTTCAAGGTTTCCAAGTAATCAGGAAAATGATGGCTTTGTGTGCAAATAATAGTTTGCAAACATACTTTCCTTAAAGCCACTGTTTGAAAGGCTCCTTCAAACAATACTCATTATCCTAAATGACCCCATGACTCAACAGGCTAGGCTCTGCTTTCTAGCCATAGCTGGCATCAGAAGAAGCTACAGAATATCCTGCAACAAGGTCTTGTAGGACCACCATCTTCCACGTAATGTCTGCTCTTATCTGATAATTAATGGTCATATCATGAACCATAATCCTGGCCCTGATTATTGAGAATTAAATGATGAAATGATGAAAGAATGCTTTAAGGAATATTCTCTGGTTTGAATGCACAAAACAGAGACAAGAAAAAAAAAATCTTACTTTTACAGAACTTTCAATGTAACAACTTTCATAGATACTAAATTGCATGTTAGAAAGGATATCAACATGTTATTTGATGCTTTTTAGACATTTTGAAACTCTTTGAGAGATTAAAATACAGACAACACAGTTATAACAACATTTATTAATACTGTTCCTGGGAAAACATCTATTTCCATATCCAGCACCTCACATTCTGTGGCAGAAAAGAAATTGTGGTAAACACAGGCTGCTCTTGTTACTTGGAAAACCACATACCTCTTCCTGATCTCTTACAAGCTGTTAGCTACAGCTGGCCATGATAACAAGCCCTTAAAAATCACAATGCCCTTTAACATCTAAATTGCCATTGCAACATTCCTACTAAATGCTCAGCATGACTGGTGATGTTTTAGAAGCATGCACACAGCTGGTGCCAAATAAAACAAAAAAGTAGTAATTTGTAAAGTTCACGTCCTAGTCCAAATAGTCAGATAAAATGTTCTACAAGGATTTAATCCTATGAAACAAATGGTTGCAATTAGTTTTGGGGGGGATTATTTTTAAATGTTTCCATTTTATTTAGTGCTGTTTTAAAGATCTCTTTATTTTTGTATTTAGCTGGACATGTTTCAAAAGCCATTTGTTATGACCCCCTGTTCTGTGGCAATTCTTTTGTCTAATGCATTAGTGGAATAGCTCTGTCTAAAAGTGATGTAAAACAGATCGATTCAGCCAGCAAGCAAGGCTGCCGAGAGTCACTCTAGTGACCCGAAGAAAATTTGCAAAAGAGCAGTACATTCAGTATCTCTCTAGAACCAAATGAATGGGGAAACCACACTATTGTGTTCACAACTTTACCCTTTCTGTTCCCCTTTCCAACCCCCCCTCAGTATGACTCCATTGATAGGCCATTTGAATATGCAGTGTTTTTGGTGTAGCAGGGTTAAATTGAATAATACGTGAAAAATAAGATTTTTTCATTTAAAACTGTAAAACTTCTGTTCAATTTATCCTCAGAATATTTTAATGATGGGATGGTTCACTGCCCAAAGGGCCTGAATTGACTCTTGCACTAAAGGAGAATCCCAATGCCCTCAGTTGGACTTTTTGAGGGTGCAGGATACCCAGAGCACGTTCATGACCTTTATACAATGATATAAATCACAATATTTGGGATGAAGGATGTCTCTACTGAAGATATGGCATTCCCATCCTTTTGGGCAAGGTTCAGGAACTCACAAGAAAACATTCTCGTATTTCTCTGGCTGTTCCCTTACAAAATGGAAAACAGATTAGAGCTTTCACATTTCCAATGCAAAAGAAAGAAATAGAATAAAAACAAACAAACAAGAAGGAAGAAAAATCTTCTAGACTTTTTCAATGTATCATTCAGAAATTAAAAGGACCAAAACACCGTTAAAATAATTATTATCAGGTTACCTTTAGCAAGTGGTTAGGTAACACATCATTGACATAGCAGGTTTCATAACAAGGTTTTACTTCAATAAACATTATGCAGAAACTGCAGACTGTAACAGATGAAAAAGAAGAATGTTTCCTTAAACACTGTGGCAATCTGTGGAGGGGTCAAATTTGAACACAATCATTCAAAATTGGATACTAATTATACTACCTTTTACTGATTTGAAAAGATGCCCTGGTCTTCAAGGTAAGCTGTAAGTAGAGCTAATTAGAAAGATGAAGATATTAAATAAAGCAACATAACCAAATATTTTGCTTTTTAATTCATGGAAGTTTTTCAGGTTCCAAAGAAAAAGAACAAAAACCAGTCTTATAAAAAAAAAATTCTTTTCTAATATTGAATAATTTTGATGAAGCAAAAAGGTCCATGAAAAACATTTGAAGAATATAAGGTTGTTTTCCTTTTAGAAATGTCTTTATAAAGGTTGGGGTTTAAAACAACTTGAGTTCTAATTAGGATTGTCACATGTTTATTAATAGAAATCGGATCCTGTGTTTTCAGTATGTTCTATTATCCTTAAGGTTGGAAATCAGATTTAGTGAACTGAAGTCAACCTACAATGAGTATTACTACACCAATGCAGTTACCCTCCAAGTAATTATTGTTGCAAAAGGAAAACACATTAGTATAGCCCATATTTGTGACTTTGTATTCAGAGAAGCTCATGTTTTAAGGCACACAAAAGAAGAGGGATAATTTGTAAGACTTCTCAGAGAATACCTGGTTATTCTCAGCATATTTGTATAGAGCTTTCTTTATGCCTTGAAACAGAACAATACAAAACAAAAAGGGCTAATTAGATTTTTTAATGGTTGATAAATGTGTCTCTACATAAATATGTATGATCTATGTGTTTAGTTTCCTATAATGAGTATTATTTTAAAGAGAAAGAAAACATCAGGCCACATAAATGTCAGTGTAGAATGGAGATATATGAGGTTTAGATGAGATCCACAGAATCGAATATATTTGTTTCAGGTTGTGCTTGAATTAGTTTGGGATATAATCACCTCAGTGCATAACATGTCCTTGTGTTACTTTGTACTGGAACTGCAGCGGGTGTGACTGAGCATTCCCCAATTCAGGATAAAGCTGATAACGCTTTACCCATGATTTCTTGCTGAAAAGCCAGATAAGGAATAACAGATTCTCATCTACATGTCAGGTTTGAATACAGTGACCTGACTTGTGTTTTGTACTTAAAAGAAACAACTTATGTTTTGGGATGAAAATTCTTATCCAGCATGTTCAGCTCTTCAAACTCCTTCCCCAACACACTAAGGGGATCNAATCTTCTCGTAAAGTACTTTGAGTCTGTAAATGAAAAGGACTGTAAGAGCTAGGAGCTGCTTATTAGGCTCCCAAGCACAACAACTGACTGCAGCTAGTCTCTGGCCTATATTTTCAATCCTCTGGAGCCCTTCCCCTTTAGCTTGTTAACTGGTCTCATTTGTGACGATTCAGGTGTTCCCAAATTAATGGAGTGGGGAAGAAGTCTCATTTCTAGCAAGCTAGACTAGTGTTGTTGAAACATCCTCCT
Organism: Balaeniceps rex; assembly: GCA_013401315.1. Taxonomy (NCBI): domain Eukaryota; kingdom Metazoa; phylum Chordata; class Aves; order Pelecaniformes; family Balaenicipitidae; genus Balaeniceps; species Balaeniceps rex. The sequence goes on from VYZW01011984.1 coordinate 49,835, forward strand.
GATCATCACCAAATCCAGGGTATAATGTTAGGTAAAAGTCTGCACTACTGCCAGTCCTTGTTCCAGAAATGTTTACTGGTCAGGGTTCCCCTACTACCACCATGACATTTGAAGGAGGGTGTATCTGGTAGTCATTAACTGGTAGTCATACAGCACTCCATCCTGTAAAGAAAAGGATGGCCTGTTCTTCCCTATTGCTGTAGACAAGTGGGCCATTTCCTGAATGATTTTGTTGTGTTTGAATATGAAAGAAAAAAGGGCTCAGAGACATTATATTTTCTCTAACGTTCAAAAGCAATTGGAAAAGAAAGTGAAGAGATTGATGGTTTCATTTAAGTGAAAATCAGTTTGTTAATATCTCATTTAANCTATAATGAGTATTATTTTAAAGAGAAAGAAAACATCAGGCCACATAAATGTCAGTGTAGAATGGAGATATATGAGGTTTAGATGAGATCCACAGAATCGAATATATTTGTTTCAGGTTGTGCTTGAATTAGTTTGGGATATAATCACCTCAGTGCATAACATGTCCTTGTGTTACTTTGTACTGGAACTGCAGCGGGTGTGACTGAGCATTCCCCAATTCAGGATAAAGCTGATAACGCTTTACCCATGATTTCTTGCTGAAAAGACAGATAAGGAATAACAGATTCTCATCTACATGTCAGGTTTGAATACAGTGACCTGACTTGTGTTTTGTACTTAAAAGAAACAACTTATGTTTTGGGATGAAAATTCTTATCCAGCATGTTCAGCTCTTCAAACTCCTTCCCCAACACACTAAGGGGATCATGAAAGCCCACAGTCTTTAGGACCTGTCAAAGACTGTGATTGCGACTCTGTTCCAGGTACCCTGTGGTCCTGGAAAGTCAGAGGAAACTTGGAACCCAATTTAAATGAGATAACCCAACAAATGAGATGACAACGGTACAGTGTACAATTGCTTGAGACACATTTCACTGATTACAAGATTACTGGGAGGTATTTCAACAAAACAGGTCAGACCACCTACATGACTTTTGTACCAAAACTCTGAAACTCCCTTTCCCAATTCTCTAGCACATACACAGCCATACAAGGAGATGACCCTCANATGTTAGGTAAAAGTCTGCACTACTGCCAGTCCTTGTTCCAGAAATGTTTACTGGTCAGGGTTCCCCTACTACCACCATGACATTTGAAGGAGGGTGTATCTGGTAGTCATTAACTGGTAGTCATACAGCACTCCATCCTGTAAAGAAAAGGATGGCCTGTTCTTCCCTATTGCTGTAGACAAGTGGGCCATTTCCTGAATGATTTTGTTGTGTTTGAATATGAAAGAAAAAAGGGCTCAGAGACATTATATTTTCTCTAACGTTCAAAAGCAATTGGAAAAGAAAGTGAAGAGATTGATGGTTTCATTTAAGTGAAAATCAGTTTGTTAATATCTCATTTAAACTCCAGCAGTCATGGTTGCATCTTACATTTAGAAGCTTTTCCTATACTGAGATCTTTAATGGCATTTTGTGTCTCCTGCTCCCCTTCTCTTCATCCTTCCCCACTAAATCTGTGTATTTTTTCCCTGTCTCTTATCAAAATTAGTTTTATTTTTTTATTTAATAGGAAAGGTGGCAGATATCAGCATGGATGAGATAATGGTAGGCTCACCTCAAGTGAGCTGCTCTAGTTCACGTTTTCTCCCTAAACTTGCAATCTTTCTAAGGTCACTGAAGTGGGAACCATCATGTCTATTGGTGTGATTAGTTTCAACAAGTTTTCCAGAAGAAGGCTCCTATGCTGATGAACACTCACTCAGAAGAGAATGCTTATTTGCAAAAGCCATGGCTTTCTGGAATGATTTGTTTCTGTGGATCCATGGCCATGACTGATAACTATACCGTTTGTGGCCAAATCCATGTGAATATTTTGTTAAGCTACATTGAAGTGCAATTGATATATAAAATTCCCCAGGAAATATATTTGAATATCTGTTTAGTGATATCACTTACCCTAGCTGCTTCATCTCCTGGAAAACAGTTCATGTCCCCTGTCACCTAATACTTTGGATTCCACTTTTAATGGCATTTTGAAGCAAGAAACCTGGGAAATAATCAGTGCTTCTCTGGCTTAAATGCCATGTAGCAAGGAAACACTAAATGTGGCCCCTTGGACACTGCTGGCCAAAAGAGTCTTATCTTCCTACCTTGGTTCACATAAGTACCACATGAAGGACCTGAAAGAAGCCTAGGGGTTTTGTCACAACAGTTGCTTGCTCCTGACTTTTTATCACTGAACTTTTTAGAGTAGGGTTCATTCTGTTGTGCCACAGTGGCATTGCAGAGGCATTCTAAAACAAAAAGATCTATTTGCCATTTGCAGTTTTTCTTTGTACAATCTGATGATACTCTAGAGCTCTTATACTCCTCTAAGACATTTTCTAACCTCATTATCTTCTAGTTTAGATCAGTGTTCTGGCCAACCGTCAGATGGCTGTGAATACTGCTGCTAATGAACTGTAAACTGTCCAGGGAATAAAATGTTGACTTCACATTTAGTATACAGATATGGAGATTTTATATATGGGATAAGAAATGGTGTTATACACCTTTTTTACCTTTACAGGTATTAACACTTAAACACATTATCCTTAACACACCTGAAACAATCGCGTCCTTCCAAGGATATGTTTCAGTCAAAGGAGGAAGAAAAGAACATAATTCACAACACATGAGCACTCTTTCTGAATTCAGCTCAGTTAAAGCTATGACTTCATTTATAATGCATTATAGTACACCCAGCTGATAAAGTTCTCCTTGAAATTTTGACTTGCACCATGAACTACAATTCCTAGGAAAAACACAGCCTGGGCATAATTCTGCTTGCCTGTGAAACCCCATTAGTATTAATATTCTTATAGTGTCATAGCTGAAATGAGAATTAGCTCCAATTATGTTGTATCAGAGTGGTTTATAAAGGCTGTGTTTTCTTTGGTACTTTAGTGTAATGTAAGACTAAAGTGATGCCAAAAAATTGAATGATGTTTTATAGCACTTCTGAAGTTAAGTTTTCTGTAACTTGTTACTGTGAAAAGAGCATCACCAGATATGCCTCTTCAAAGCTCCACTATACAAAATATTAATCTACGTGGACTCATGTTCATGTGCTGTCAACCTGAATCCTGATGGATTGCATGTTGAGAGACATCTTCATGGGAGGAGGATTCAAGGGAGTAATAGTCAGATTGACAATATGTAACTAGCTATAGAATACCTAAATCCCAAACAGCACAGAATTTGGTTGCCCCTATTGTAATATACACAGATGCACACAACACTCATATTACTTTCTGACTAGATTAGTTAGGCAGATAATGGTTACAAAGAGAATGTTTTGAGTAGACATGATACCTCTCTTATATGTTGAATAAATATGTAATAGAGTGCTGCCAAATGGAAAGGCATGTACTCTTCTCATGTCCACTGAGGATAGAACAATAAGTAATGGGCTTAAATTTCAGCAAAAGAATTTTAAGTTATCCATTAGGAAGAAGATTTTACTGTATGGATAGTTAAACACTGGAAGATTTTACTGTACGGATAGTTAAACATTGGAACAGTTTACTTAGGAATACTGTGGAATCCCCCTTTCTAGAGGCTCTAAGATGGGGCTAGCTAAACATCTGTCAAATATGGTTAATAAGCATTCATCCTGTCTTTGGCCAGGAGAGTGGATTACATGGCCTCATGGCATTTAATAAACAGCAATTTTTTGCTAGTGGAATAGTTTTTGATAACAACAAAACAATATATCTTTATTCTAAAAATCCACTATCTCA
>VYZW01011989.1:3902-16382 GCA_013401315.1 Balaeniceps rex
AGGCTAACTTGATGTGCTATCCTCCCTCTGTAATGAGTCTCTTTTTGTTTCTCTGTCCTTTTCCCACATCACTTCCATCCTCTCCCTCTTGACACTAGAAAGTCATGAACTTACTTTGCTGTCTCTTTGTAGATGGGTAAGAACAGTACCGCTGACAGGTAAGTCTAGACCTGTAAGTGGGATTACATGCTTTACTTGAGTCCCCATACCAGATGTGAATTCTAAAATGTATGTTGAAGTCAAGACTCCCTAAAGGTGTACTTACAGTCTGTAATATCTTTATCTAGCAAATATAAGAGTGAGCTGTTCTGTGTTGTTTGCAAGAGCAATACATGGAGATATACTGGAGCCCCAGGAAAGTCAGAGGAAACCCACCTTATTGAAGTAGGAAGTGGCTCCTTATTCTTGCTACAATAGATAAAGGCTGCATGTTAATTTTGAAAGAGTTTGGTTTAGGTGATTTTATAAACAGCCATTTTGCCAGCTGCTGCTGTTCTCTATTGTGGTAGTCAAATTGTAATAGCAGTCAGAGCTTTCCAGTCATGTCAATACTGCCCCAGAAAAGTCTGACTATGCCATCTCGGTTAGGAATAGAATTTGGGCAAGTTACCAGAACTTAAAACATCCTTGAAGATCTCCTAACAAGTTTTGGATAATGCTCTGTGGGAGGTCTGTTTAATCGGAGTATAGATCAAATATTCTTTAAGACAACACTTTGGGACATCAACATTGCTAATGTGTATAGATGTGAAAACCTACTGAAACTTCTGAAAGTTCCACAAAAAAAAAACATTATTTCAGTGTAAGGAGCCAGTTTTCAAGCAATGTAAATAAGNTCCTGTCACTGGGCACCATTGTAAAGAACTTGGTTCTGTCCTCTTTACAGCTTTTTAGCAGTAACTTCACTTAGAAAGACAGTTGTAAAGGAGATGACTAAGGCAAGCTAGCTGTGTGCTGTTCTGTTTTGTCTGTCAATTTCCCCGAGGTCCAAAGCAGCATCTGCTTCAGTAAAGAAGACCCATTGAGTCCCTCTGCTGTAGTCCCCACCAAAGACAGAGGTTTGAAATACCTACATCTTAAAGATGCTCTTCTATACTTCAGTAATTTAAAAGCTGTAAAACTTGGTTTCCTGAACTGACTTAAAGAGTCACCGCGTTCCAAGCATGAGCTGTCTTTCAATTTCATGTTGACTCTCTCTGTGTTTGTCAGTTTCAAGCCTTAGAAAGTTTGCAGTTCTGCCTGAATTCATGAGATAAGGGAAATGGGTTATCTAAATCTCTGCAAACTTTGGCTGTCACAGAGATTCCCTATTGCATATCTCCAGCAAGAATAAAATGTAAAATGACCTTAAAAGCCTTTGTTGGTTTTGGTTCCTGATTGTTACTGTTAAAACAACTGCAATAGTTGGTGTCTTCATTTAAATTTAAAAAAAAAAAAAAAAAAAAAAACAAAAACCTTTGAAGTTGCTCTATTTTTTATTTTCTCTGTAATGTTACATGCTGACTGCTGCAGAGGGAGGGGTGGGGAGATACATTTCAGGCTCAGCTTGCTAGTTGCAGCAGAAGGGGACTTGTTATTTAAAAGCTTTTTCTTGATGAAAAGCTGGAGCCCTGCCCTCATTAAGCACTGTCAGTTGTCATAACTCTTTTCTCCTGCCCAGTTATGCCCCATAAGTCTGGGTTAAGAAGCACTTCTTGCTAAATGATTAAGAGGGAAACTCTTAGAAATGTTTTACGACATTATGTAAGAACTGAGTCAGGCTGTAGGTTGTCCTTGGACTTGAAACAACCAGGGCCATAGTTCCAGCCCGAACATGAGCTGGTGCTCTCATCTTGGAGTTCTTCAAAACTTTAAGCCATTATGGTCTATGACTAACTCTGCAGCTTAGATTGGCACAGTCTCAAAGGAAGGTATTTCCCTGCATCTGGAAAAAAGTGGACACAGTCAATGGCCTTTTCAAGCATACTGCAAGAAAACTATACAACAGCTAGAGGCATCGTGTGTAGGTTGTTCAGCATCATTATCCTTTTAATAGGTATGTGCAAGTACCATAATTCTCCTTTCAGAAATCCAGTAGAAGACTAAATGCTTGACTAGTTCAGGCCAATGACTTCTGTGGGATCTGTACTGTTCTTTGTTGTGTATTTAACGCAATGGGTTTGTTCCGTAAACAGAAGATCAAGGTCAGATTTCTCTTGTAGGATCTGAGCATCAAGAAAAGTTAAAGTAGCTTTTGATTATAAACATTTAATATGTGAAGTATCCTATCTAATGCTGATAGGGTTGTTCATAGTGTGATTGAATAATAGCATAACTTTATACAAACAACACCCTCAAAATATATATTATTTGAGTGTATAAAAACCACAGGGGGTTAGTTTCACTGGGTGATTATGCAGGTTGTAACATCCACTATGGCTCACACTTCATTTTTGTTGTACATTTCTGCTTCTTGTAAGTCTGTTTAGCTTTGATCCAGAAAGCAAAATAAGCATTTGAAATAACAAACAGAAGAGAAAAAATATTATCAAAGGCAGTTTGGAAGTTTTCTTCTCCCCTGTTCCCCAAGACTAGATCTGAGATGGATATTCTCCTTTGTTTGAAAGGAGGAAGATAAAGTAGTGCCTTAGAGCAATTTAACGCTATATCAGACATGCTTTGTCCCTAAAATAAGTTGTGCAAGTTATAATAGTTGAGGTGGTCACCTTGTTTATCACTGTGAACAAGCACAGAACACTGGCCAGATGAACTGGCCAGCATTCTCCTTAGATATTTGAAGGTATGTTGCTAGCTGTGGGGGATTTTTCTGTAATACCTCATGGGATGTCTCCCAGAAAATGTGGAATTTGATTCTTCTATTTTTTTCCTACGTTGTCCATGTTCTGCCACCTGACAGATAACAGTAGTTTGTGTATAGGTTTTCTGTTGCTTTGTATAGGTCTTCAATAACCAGGCAAATCTGCTGGTTAGATTCCAGGGTATGTATGGGTCAGGAATATTTCATACTCGCCAGGCTGTCTAAGGTCTGTCTAGACATTGTCTGCTTCAGGATTATTTTTTTTTTTTATTCACATCATTGCTCACCTGGCAATTGTGGTGCTCCTAGCACCTGACCGAGAAGCATACAGATCTTGCTTCTTCGCAGCTTATTTTCTGTAATATTTGCATTTAAGAGTCAGTGCTGCTAACAGAGAATTGAGTTGGAGTTGATCATAACTAAGATCACTATCTACCAATCTCTACCAAAATGTTCTGAGGATTTTACACTTCAACAAAGCCACTTTAAAAGGCTATTTCTGCTTAAAGTCAGGTTACTGTGTGAAACAGTTCTTGTCATAGGACTGGACAGTAGAAGTCTGCCAAAATCCTTCACCTCCTTCAAAAGCTTCTGTTGGAGATCTTCTGTCTTGACTTGATGCTGGGGGCACTGTGTGTATCTTGTTGGCCATGGTATTGCTGTGACTCTTCTCCAGATCAGACAGAATAAGTAGCTCACCAAACTGAGCAAGCAAGCTCAGAAATGCTATAGGAGACCTCACACCAGGATATGTACTATAGGGAATATGCATTCTATAATGTGAATGGCCAGCACTTAAATGAGAAGGTAATATCTGTCTAAGGTAAGTGCAGTGTGTTGGTGAGTACAGAGGCAAGCCCACCCTGGAACAAAGCAGTGTATGGTGGGGTAGCTGCTGAAAGACTGCTGATAGCAGACATCAGGAATGTATCTTCATGCAAACAAAATCCCTGCAAGTGAAAGTAGTGCCATGACCTAAAAGGCCAAGAAGTCATGCTGAAAAAATATGAATCTGGAAATCATCAACTTGAATCAGTCTACGCTTTGAGGCAGGAAGGGCAGCAGGCTTGGGAAATCTGAGCATTGTGTTCTTTGTGCTGTAAGACCTTCACGGGAGGGAATAACTTTCTGTGATGGTGGAAGGTGATCTGGATGCTTCCTATAATGAGGTTGTTCTTGGCTAGTTGAGCAGCTGGCTACAATCACAGCAATACTGCACTAGTAGGAGTCTTGAAGATCAGGAAGCAGCAGCACAGTTACCAGACAGACACAGTGTATCTTCTGTTGGACTTCTGTACGCTGTTTAATCCTTAAGAAAATGAGATGAAATATAGCAGTGCTTTTTAACTGAGAGAATTTTAGATGGCTAAGGGAAAAAATCCTGCTGCTAAAACAGGTCTCGCAGTAGCAAGGCATCATCAGGAAGGTGAACAAAATCAGGACAGGCTTCCAGAACAGAGCAATGCCTGGTGTTGCTGCTGCTGCTGACTGGGCAGCTGCCTCTGTAAGGCAAAGGGAATCTGTAAGAAGTCAGTGGATGGCTGGGATTATACATGTTCCTAGCATCAAAACCTGAAGAAAGAGGGCAGGAAATATTTGGGGATATGGAGGGAGGCAAACCCATTTTGCACAGAAACAGCATGTTTGAAGAGCAAGCCTAAAATGGGTGTTGTCAGGCATGGACTACCTGGCATGAGGAGGCATAGTTTCATATAACACTGTATAGTTTTGGGTTTTCTTCAAAAGAAAACAATAGGCAGATGTCTCCTGGGTAACTATTAAGGAGAGAGGAAAATGGTGCCACAAGGACTAAAAAGAAGTAAATCCTAAGTGTGGATTCTGGCTGTGCACATTAAACTCACAGTAAGCCAGAAATAAAATACAGTTTAGGTTGGCAACCTCATTTAGGGGACAGGGATTACTGTACTGTTATAACTGACTTTAAATGCAGCTTGGTTGATTGTAATGAAAGGACTAGGAAAACTCAAATTGTATTCTCTGTAAGACTTCTGTCATACTCAAGACAAATATTTCAATTTTGGTTAAAATGTATGAATTCCTTTCCTCCTTTACTTAGACATTTCTTGTATAAAGCTGCTACCACCCTTTGTCTTTATCAATGTAAAAATCTAACCCTGCAAACTTGCTAGAGAATCGCTTTACCCACTTTCCCTTTCAGCTAAACCATAAAATTCCATGTGCATGAAGTAACTTGTGCATTTTACAGGATCAGAGCCACACCATGCTAGTAACTTTAAACTCACAAACTCTTCGGTACTGCCATTGTCTGTCGTCCTTGGATGTTTCCATTGATGAGCGTTGCTTATTCACAGCAAGTTTCAGCACAGTTCAGCTGAAGCTGCTTTAGTTTTGATCCATTATGCAAGCAAAAATGTCAGTGTACTTCCCTAAATGTTAGCTTTGATTTATGATTTCTTTTTAATCTGTGCTAACTTGGGGGCTACTTGGCAGTAATACATAGCTTGAAAAAGAGCATTAGTGACTCAAATGTTGTTACCAGGTTTCTGTGGTTTACTCTTGCCCATACCAAACATTAAGCAATTAATCTCAAGGTCTTAGGCATGGCAAAACAAAACAACCTCTCAACATCCTCTCAGCTTACTGTCAGTTTGAGAAAACTTTCACTAGCAATGAGGAATTTGAAAGAAAGAACAGAATATTTATAAACAATAACTATATGACAAAATGCTCCTGTAAGCTGAGACTAAACTTAGCATTTGCAAGATTTTTACCTGTTTTCCAAGTATTCTGAAGCCCAGGTAAACCATTTGATAGGCCAAACTAAAGATCTTTGTATGAGTTGTCTACAGTTCTTATACGTACGTTTTTATAACATCTTCCTGAAAACTACATGATTTTTTTTTTCCTTTAAAATATTTTTCTCCATTTGAGAAGGTTTGATAGACATGCCTCAGTTGAAAAGTTATCTTTGAAATTGGTGCCAGGTATTGTACAGATGAATTTGTGTACAGCAAATATTGAGTGAACAGTGGGTATGTGGCATATGGCTATCCACACTTAATCAAAGTGACTTTTCCTTTAGTGGGTATAGACAGCCACACAGCACCTACAACGTTGGGAACACTTGATGAGCCATATCATGGTGCATAGCACTGGATTGACATGTTTTTTTCATGCTACAAAATGGGAGAAGCTCACTGGAAAGCAATGGAGAAAGACCACATGAATTTTTGGGGTTTTTTTTGTTCTGCACCATCTTAATATGTTGCATATTTTTAATTATGTAAGCCAGAATAAACCAGCTACAGAACCATGTTCAAAGTGTTGGATGACATAGGACAGTAACTAATTGCATATCTGGGCCAGGCATGAACTTTCCAGCACTGCTGCATGACTTGCCTAGCCTGTTTAAAACCAGGCTAAACTGTGGGACTCAACAGTTCCCAGGCCCGCTAACAAACTGTGCACCGTGCCAAGCTCTGATACTGAGGACACAAGTGTGAGTGCATGCTGAGGAATGAACGAAAAGCTTTTTAAAATACTTCTGACAAGCATCTGAACTGCTCGCTGCTGGCTGGAGTGAGCAGTTGGACTGGAGCCTGGCTGCACATGAATGCCTGGCACATGGGACACAGCACCTCTCACCTGACACACTAAACCAAGGGTTGAGGATCACTCATGTGCAGTCAGGTTCTGGCCTCAGCTCCTGATCGCTGCCCCATGGCTGCAGTGTGTGCCAGCTGCCTGTGCCCTGGTCTGGCAGCACAGCAATCAAACAGCTCAGCTATGACCACAGGTGAACTGGATTGGAGCACATCAGACTGTCTCCATGGCAAGCAGCAGGCGCTGCAGCCTCTGCCTTTCAGCTGAAAATTGTGCTTCTTCAGCAGTGGTTAAAGACAAGGGCAGCCACTCAGGAAACAACCTCATGTCTTCCATGTTTGCTGCCGAAATAAGTCTTCTCAGCCTTCGTTTTGGGTGCAGTTAGGCTTCCTCCCCTTCTTTGGTGAAATCCCAGAACTCAGCCTGAGACCATGCTGAAGCATGAAGTCTGAATGCTGCAAATCTTCATGAGCCAAATCACATCAGCCTCAAGCAGGTTTTTGTAATGGGTCAAGATGACCAAGAGCATGTAGAAGCCCACAGATAGACTGGCCAATGACCAGTGCAAAATGCCAAGGCTGGGTGGCCAGACAACAGGTCTGGAAAAGCACTGTCTCTGCCTGTTGTCATTCTTTGCTGAGACCCAGGATGAACTCTGTGTAGGTGACAACATACAAAAGAAAGGGTATTTAAACCACCAAATTAGGTTGCTTTAAAAATATAGCTGTGCCTTCAACATAAGTACAAACCAGCCCTAACATTTCTCCTTCTCATCTGTCTAGGCATATATTCTGACTTCATGGGGGATTGGAAGGGTTACTTGGGTTTTGGGTTGGTTTTTTTCATCTGAGAAATGAGTGGGAGTTCAGGAAAAATGTTTGAACAATACACTGTTGTTACTGGAGAGTTTATTAATAATGATCGTTCAGAGAAAGCTTAGCAGAGTGTTAGCAGAAGTGTAAAAGGAAGCCAGGTAAAAATGGCTTTTGCAGAGAAGGTAGCAAATGTTTTTGTGTTTCCTGTCATGAGACATGCTTTCAAGTTCTTGTATGGGAAAATCAAAGAGACTGAGAGGAAACGTAACCATTTGCCAAATACTTTCAGTATTTCTAACAGGTATGCAGAAGAAACATAATCTCTGCTACAGCTCTTGCAAGCTTCATTAGAATGCAAGGTTAAGGACCTAAAATAACCAAGGTTTGTAGGATTATATCGCCTTATTTTCCCCTGACAGCTTTGGAGATGTTGGCCACTTTCAACCAGATTTGACATCCAAACTCATCCATGCACTGGGCATGGAATATTTAAGCCCAAATGGCTGAAATCTTGCAAAATTATAAGCAATTGTAGATACATCTTGTGAGAAAGAAGTGATGAGCAAGCATATTAATATGTATTAATGTTACAAGCTTTGCCTTTAACCAGTTCAGATTATGATTTATCTGTTGTGTTCATTTACCTGTTATGAGACTGGTTAAGTGAGAAAGACAAATGAGATTTCACTCCTGGAGGGTTTAAATCTTAACATCTGTAGCGCAGGATGCTTTTGAAGAGTGATTAGTACATATTGGAAAACATTATAAACCACTGTATCTGTTTCTTTGTAAATTCACATCAAATGTGATTAATCCTATAAAATAGTAATAATAAGACTTTCTTTTAAGTGTTAAGCTTGAATTCAGTCTCAGAGTTGAAAGCCAAGATAGGTTCCTTCATTCTGGTTCATCATCAATAATAAAATGTATGTAGGTCAAACTAGATTTTCACTGACAATTGCATAACCTTATAGAGTTGCTGCTGGCTGAAAATAAGTAATTATCCTCCCAGCCTCCAAATTTTTGGTGTTTGCTAATGAAGAACAAGGAAAAACCAAGTCTTCGGCATATTCTTGCTGGACCTGTAGAGCTGACGAGATAAAAATAGCAAAACTCTTGCATTAGTAAAGGAAGCTATTAATCTACCAGGATAACATAATTCATCAAATGCATGAGCTGAATATAAAGGAGAAAGAAAGTAAGGTGGAGTACCAGATACTCTGAAATGTGGTATTGCTATTGATTGATTGTTGTTGGAAATGCCTGCACCAAATGGTGCAAAGGTAGTGGAGATGGTGAACAACTAGGCGTTAGTAAGGTATAATCTCTTCATGTTTTAAAAGAGATAGCATAGAGGCAAAGACCAGGAACTCAGCTGGAAGTACTATACTGGCTATATTTTGCTCCATAGGTAAATCAAGAAACAACTGGATTTTTCCTAATAAACTCTCCAAAGGTAATCCTACTGGTCTGCACAACTACACCGAGCATAGTAACAGTAAGACTCAAGGGGGTCAGTGTGCCTTGTGTAGATTTCAAGCCTCCAGTTATGATTTGTGTTGCTCAAAGAACATGGCTTCTTATATAGCCTGTCTAATCAAGAGATTACAAAAACTCTAACCATGATTGTTTAGGAAGTAAACTTTCCTCTGTAGAAATGAAAACAGGATGTAAACTAGCACACATTCTGCAGCACAAAATGTGCTTACAGTAAAGATCCTCTGTGGGACTGTACACAGCTTTGGGCTAGAGGGAAGCTTGATAGATGGAGGAGTTAGTCTCCCTTTCTCTTGCTAGTTTCTCTGTAGGGGAGCAAAATTTTGTGCGGTTATATACCATATTGGATGCAGTGGGGAGGAAAGGAGATGTGGAAGAGATGTTTATTGTAAGAACTGAGTGTAGCTACATTTGTTAATCTCTAGCAGTACACTATCTCTATGTGCTGTATTCGAATATTTATTAACATTACAACTGAGCCACAGATGTTCGGTTTAAAATTGGTGTAAGGAAATTAGGGGCTGGAGTCAAAAAGCTTCCAATTTACAAGTTTTAGGAAAATAAATAAGGGATAATGGAGAATGAAGACAAAATTAGGCCAGTACAAAAGAGAGTACAGGAATCTCAGCACATAAGCAACGCTCCAGGAATCTCATGCAGAGCACGAAATTACCTTAAATCTCTTAGGGCTCTCTCTGCTCCAGTGAAGTAATGGAAATGGACATGGGAGAAGTATTTGACCTCTTTGTGGTGGTTTGAGCCTTCCTACTACTTCAGCTAGTGGTGATCTAGTGACATGAAGCTTGCAGAAGATGTAGTAACATAGTTATAGTTCAGAGAGAAAACAGACTTCTGTAACAGAAAGATAATTAAGTTCTTAAGGGGTGGTAGTTGATGGTCAAGTAAAGGACAGAGAGCAAAACACAAGACAGGTAAAGGAGAGAGCACACTAATAAGTGTCCTGATGAAGGGAAAGGCAGCGCTCTAGATTGACATTAGAGAATCTAAATGAGTAAACACACCAGTGGAAGAAATCTTATCAATGCCTTGCTGAAGAAGCAAAAGCTTTAATCAGAGCCTGAAACAACTACAAGAGGTGGAGCACTCAGAAGGGAAGGGTTGACATATGTGAAATCTTGAATCGTTCCCTCACTTTCCACCCTCCTCGTTCAGATTGCTGTTCTTCTGGTTTTGCTTGCCCTCTCTCCCCTTCCCAGTGAAATTCCTCTGTGGTCACAAATGATTAGTCAAGTTTCCTTAGTATCAGTTCTCTCATGATCTGATCTTCTTTTAATCTCACAGCTGAGAAATATTAACATGGTGGGATTGCAAACATGTTTCTTTAAAAAAAAAAAAAAAAAAAAAAACACACCACAATGCACATGCAGACTGTCCTATCTCACACTACTTTTGCTTGGTCCAAACCAAAATATTCAGCACTAGATAGTGGCCTGATCTGAACACTGGTGCGTTCAATTTGCTTTTGATTCAGTCTCAATGTAACTGACAGTAGAACCAGCTCCTCTCCTGCATTTTTATATCATTAGCATCTAGACAAGCTAGCTGAGATCAGACCCCTGTTCTTGTAAATACTATGCCCTCCACAAAGCAAGACTGTAAAACGTTTGCGATACTAAGATTAAGGATAATCAACCCTTAAATAACAGTCTGTTGGGAAGTAGGCTACTAGTTGAAAATCTGAAATAAATGAAAGCAACTCTTTGTTCATAGACTGGCTGAACTGTGATTTCAGCACACAATAAAATTACAATATTTTACAAATAGCTGCCTGCCAAATGAATCGCAGTAATAGTCTACGTGGACACTCTTTATCTGTCCCCATAGTGAGGTAATGCAGTTTAGACAGAGCTTGCATGAAAAAATATACTGTCTTTGGAAGCAATCCGCTTCAATGTAGAAACACTGATAGTATCAAAGAAGCTGAGCAGACAACAAATCATTTTATTGCCTCTTCAATATAAAACTCAAAAGAGAGCAGAGACTCTTAGAGCATCAGGGAAATAAATTCTGGTGGTTTTCTGACTAAAACATAAGACAAATATTATGGCAGCACCCCCAAGAGCGAGTTCTGAAGCTTCCAGAGATAATGGTATGAATTTTAGGATCAGAAGATGTGTACAGTGAAAACTGAAAGTCATCTTAAAAGCTGAAAACTCTGAACTAGGTGAAGTTCATTTTGGTGCTTCTCTCTCTAGTGAACAAGGAACATACCGTTTTACACTCTGTGTGACAAATTTGGGGCCTTTAAAGGAATGGAGTGTGCAAGGGACACAGTGAAAATCCAACATGCTTAGTTGGGGAACAGATGGGTAACAACTTGAGTCTGTAGCCTTTGAAGACTTCCATGTATGCTTATTTTAGGCACATAAATCATCTTTTTTTATTTCACTGGGGTACTCATATGTAAAGTTAAGTAAGTCTGTGTGGGCAAGTAAAATGCCTCTGCGGATCCTGCAGGGACTCACTGCCTCTGTTGTAGGGCAGAACTTCTTGCAAGCCTGTATTACTGTGTTAATCCTCTGTGTGTATGTGCATTGTTATGTGACAGTGTTGCATCCCTGTAAGCATTCCAAAGCATTAACCCATTTCTGAGAACACTTTATTACTGACCTAATGGTAAGCATGCAGAAATGTGGAGAAATGAGCTGCTGATCCACAGGTTAAAAGATCTAACAAACAGGAATTTTCACAGTCAAGTTGCAATAAATATTGTGGGTCTTCACTAACAGCAGATTGATTTTACTCTGGTGTTAAGCCAAACTGTAGTGTATTTTATCAGTATCATGAGCTATTATCAGCAGTAATTCTTGCTAGAGTTGCACTGAAAAGGTGAATAAACTTTAGTAATTGGGCCTTTACTTGAAATGTAAACATATGATTTAACAGATTGCTGGAACAGATTCTATATTAAAATGAAACTGAATTGTGTTACTACTTCAGAACATTGACTGAGGTTAATAAATGCTGTATGAAGAAAAAGAAATTCCCCAGAATTCCACTGTCAGCAGTTTAAAATGCATTCATCACTAATCGTATGTAACAAGCGTACAAACAACTAACCCCATTTGGAACAGATCTAGAAGATGCGTTCTTGATTGTGTTGGCTGGTATCTAACATTGTTTTTTAAACTGAATTCTGAGCCTCTCTCCCTGGTGTTGCTATCCTATTGTAAAAGTAAGGGCGGTTATTATATCAAACTTATAGAGCACTTGTTATCCTCTAGATGCTAAAGAATTTTAGCAAGTGATGTATTAGTTTATAAATTCAGGATGAACAAGGTATGAACTTGGAAAGAAATAAATTTAAATGTACCTTCTAGCTTTTTGATTCCAAAGTACTTAAAGCAAGGAAACAACAACAACAACAACAAAAAGATATCATACCCTGTTTCGTCATTTAGTCATGTCTAGTGCCAACAGCCATTACCATTCCTTCAGTCTTTCTGTCCTTATTCCCAGCTGCACTAATCACTAATTAAGCCAAACATGCTGGCTGTATTTAGAACCTCNTTATTCCCAGCTGCACTAATCACTAATTAAGCCAAACATGCTGGCTGTATTTAGAACCTCTGTAGGAATACTTCAACCCTTAATACAGATACTTAATTGTACCTTCATTCTTGAAATCAGGCTGTCCACTGGAAATGGCATTGGTAACCAGACTTTGCTTTTCCTTTTTGTTCTTTTCTCCTTCTTTATCTATTATATATAAACAGTTTTGGTTTGTTTTTTGAGTAGTGATACTTTATGGATATGGGTTGAAAA
>VYZW01011991.1:0-16559 GCA_013401315.1 Balaeniceps rex
GCAGCAGGATCATGCTCTGGGCCAGGAACATGAGCTGCACCTACAAAGTTGGCCGCTGGGTGGGGAACTTTGCTAAGCAGTCGAGTCACAGGTTAGCTGCAAATTAGTCATTGTTTATTTTTGGTGGAGGGAGATCTCCGTAGAAAGGCTCCTATATGATGAAACTGCTGGTCAAGCAACTGTTTTTCCTAGGTTTGGATAATTGCCAAGTCCTCATGCCTTTTACCTGCTTATTGTAAGTGTGTCATTCTGAGATTCAGAAAGTTAAGAGGCATCTTCTTAAATATGAGGGGGGAGGGATCAAGTGAAAATCTAGTTTATAATAATTCTGTCTCTACACAGACGCAAGTCAGAATGTATTTCCTAGGATTTCTTAATGGCAGACCTCATTGCTGGTCTAAAAAAAAATTTTTTGAAGAAATACTTTTAAATTGAACCCGTCCTCTTCAGTCAAGTGACTTTCTACCATTGAGATACTATTGTGTACGTATATATATACACACACCCAAATGTTACTTAAGCAACAGACAGCAATACAAATTTTCACTATGAAGTGAAGTGGAATGCTATTAGTTCTCTTCCCTGAAGAAGGGTGGTGGAGAAAGGTTCTGCTTGCTGTGATCACGATTAAAGGCTCAAAAACTTTTGGGGAAGTAGTTCATCCTTGCTGCTGCAGGTGGCAGTCATTAGCTATACAACAGGCCTAAGGCAGAATGGGAGTCCTGGAGCTAAAGGCCAACTGCATGTACAAAACAATAAAGAGCTTGGGGATGTGCGCTCATTGTTTCAGAAGAATCATAGGCATTGATTTGAGCATTCTGGCCATTCTCTTCCTTAAATTGAACACTTGTGTAATTCTTTGTACAAACGGTAGAACAAGTGTTAGATAAAGTAGCTCAGCCTCTCCAGGAAAGGGTTTTAAACTACTTTGAACTGAGACTTTTCCATCTTGATTTTCCTGAATATTCGTTCTAAGTGGGTCTGTTTTGGCTCTTTGCAGAAGTGTTTTAGGCTCCTCCACCTTGAAATAGCTGCAGACATTAGATGCTATCATATTTAACACTGTACAAACAACAACAAAGAACTGCAGAATCACTGGAGCAGGAGCTAAACAGATGTGACACCACTTATTTTGTATTTTCCACTTATTTTCTGATAATGTCACATGCTCTGAATCTGCTTGGAGTCCTAAACAACTTAAGGGCTCTTTTTATTCAGGTTATCAATCTCTTCTTTTTTTTTTTGTTTTGCTTTTAGCCTAGAATGAATAGTGTTCTCCCTTCTGTAACTTGTATCAATGTAGATTTATGTTCTATGTGAACTTGTGCAGTACTTACTACCTATGTATTCATCTTTTAGGCCATAAGTTCTTACTGACCAATTGTTAACATTCATGTGTCCTAAGGTGCTGGGGCGGGGGGGCGCGGGCTTTTTTTTCTCTTCCAAAAACTGAAAGCAATTGTGAAATGAGCCAGCTAGGTCTGAGAGCCTGGGTGGGAAGCGGGGAGCACAGAAATGTAAGTATTCATCCCCTGCAAAATTCTCTTAATTGTCTAAAAAGCAGTTGGCAAAGATAATTTTAAGCTAGGTTTGCACTGCAGAGATTGTCCTGCCTGGCTTCTGGTATTTCTTGGGGAGCTCTGACCACATTCTCTTCAGTTACACTGGTGTTGCCTGACTGTTTTGACCGCCAGCTCAGGAGGGCTGAGTCAAAGCATTTTTTGCTGTAATTCCTGTGCTCTCTGTGATGGGGTCACTAGGGGTCAACGTANGGATGGGGTCACCAGTGGTCAACGTAAGGGAGCATCCTTCTTTGCCTGTGGTGCGCTATAGTGGAGCTGCAGCCCAGGAGATAATCGAGGCCCGTTTGTCTCTTCACCACCCCCTCCCCAACCCTACAATTCTTTGTTCACACTAGCTTCAAATGGAGCTGATTCTTTGCTCGTCAACAGCAAGTACGCAGCTCGTGACCCCAGCAGATGTTTCTGCATTTTAGGCTAATGAGAACTTATTGGATTACTGCAGTCTTCCCTGCCTCGGAGTAAATACCACTTTGTTGGAGATCCGGAAACTCATACTGAATATGATAAACAAACTGCTGGCTGGACTGTGATTGCCAGGACATGAAAAGAGTTCCACAGCGGCAGAGGATCTAACAGCTCTGAAATGCACCACTGAGCCACACCAATTAAGAGCATTTCCAGTGATTATGTGAGCATTCCTGTTCAACTCATAGAAATTATTTTAGGTTGTTTCTTCCACTGCATTTGTGTGTGGTCTGTAAAGCAAGCACAAGGATGGAGGACTAGGTTTGCAGAGTAGTCTCAAATGCCTCTGATCAGTTTCTTTTAAAATATTTCTGTGATAATGTGTATGCAAGACTTACAGAGTTTCCTGCTCTTTCAAGATCTTAAATTTGATATGTTAGGGAAGCGATTTGCCTCTTAAGACATAACTAATGTTTTGTTTATATAGATAACGTGTGTTCAGAGATGGCCTGTAGGATCTCAAAACTTAATTCCTTGTTTTAATATCTACTGCATGGGGGGCTGGGAAGTTAAACAGCTGATTGAACAGTAGAGTTTTCAGGACTACTACCCAAAAAGATATTCTGTCTGTGGCACTTAATCCTTTCAGCACTCAGGCTTTGTTGTGTATTTCTTCAGAACTTTTTAGACAGTATTTCAGTAGCTGAAATGGTAAACAAGTAACTACAGGCGTGCAGCACTGATCCCCAGCTAAACCAGGATGAAACTTATTAGCTTGACTATAGAGCAATGCTGGTACATTTATACAACTTCAGCGTATTATGGACAGGGTAAGTACAGTATCTGTATAGGCAGTACCCAAAGATGTTGAGAGCCCTTAACCCTTTCTTGCTACCTTTTTTTGTCCTGAGAAATTTGTCTTCACCTGACCGAACAAAATCAAATTTCTTAAATGAATATGATTTGTATGATGAAAGGACACCATTCCTAGTTATAAAGGTGTCCAGCTGAATTTTGTAGAACTCTTAAGTGTGGAGACTTCACAACCTCTCTAGATCCCTTATTTATGTATAAAACTTCCATCAAACACTAGACTATGCACAAACTTCTATTACATCAGTCATATGTAGAGGCTGAGTAGAAAACTGGGAAGTAATTTCTTAGTAAATGTCTTAATGATAGCCACTTCTGATTAAGCACAGTGCTCTATTCCTGTTCTAAATCAGCATCTGCACATATTAATGATTTCTTAGTACTATTTCAGTCATTTTGTCAGGAATTAAAATGTTATACTACTCAAAGATCAGCCTCTCCTGTTCTGTAGATGATTAATAGGCATTTTTGACAGAACTATTTAATAATTATATTCTCGATTAGTCTGTTGTTATATGCTACTCAGATTATATTCTTATTTTGAATGTGCTGTTTTAATTAACTTTTCCTTGTAATTTTGTTCTAGAGATGCTTGTATTCCCAGGAGGCAGATCAGTTGTGTTTCTACCACTCTGTATCTGGACTGATGTTTGTAGTTTCTGTAAAAAGACGTTATCCTCATTGCTGGTAAGCTTGCAGTAGTATGGCAAAGCCAATAGGATACTTGTTTTGCAGTTATCAGTTTCTACATTAGATATCTATGTTTGGCTAACAGAAAGGAGGCTGTCACATAAACACAAAGGGAGAACAAAACTGGGAGTTGAAGAAATGGGTAGGGGTTTTTTACCCTGAATATAATGCTGTAAAAATTAACTAAGACCTTATACTTCTCTGGTGGTATGTAATGACTGACACAAATATTTTTCCATTGGGAAGGGGGGACAAATGATTCTGGCTTCCCTAAAGCTGATGACCTGTCCGTTGCTTTTTATTTTCTTTTTTCACCCATCTTCTACTGAAATCTAGTATGTACAGGACTCATTGCAGAACTAAGTAATTAATAGCCTTGTTTTTACTGCAGCATCTTTTCTTATGTGCACAATTTATGCATGTATTCTCAAAAATCTTTATGTAAGTGAGTATTACCTCCTGTGTCTTTAAGGTCTGGTCATCTCTCTGACAAGTTAGCATGATAACACTCATGCTGAGGCAGTTAAGGGCTAATTATTAAGGGTGTGGTCCTACCACTTGATTCTTGTGAGTAGTCTTATTGATTTGAATTTTGTAATTGAGGGGGGGAAAAAGCAAAAGGAGGCACAGCTGAGAGCAGCAGTACTCAAGAATTAGTATTATTTAGAGCTTAGTGTTAACTCTATTTTTTGTTTGGCAAATACCTGTCTGATAATTTTAACATTGCACATAGTTTATTTACGAGGTGGATGGGACATGGCAGGGGAGGGAACTCTTTGTTCTGCAGACTAATGATGAGGAGAATGTACAAGCGGTCAGGATATAAATTAGATCTAGTCAGAACCAATATAGATGTATTCACACCTTCTTCTATAAACTGCAGTCCCTCCCTCACCTTTTTGACACACTAGTATAGCCATAGCCATACCAATCCCCTGCACACTTTCAACCTGGACAACTGCCTGAGGTTCCTAAAATTTCATGAGGAGCGGAATTAATGTTTTTTGTAAGCGAAATAAAAATCTGAACTATGCACAGTGCAAGCAGTGGGTGAATATGGCCCATAGATTTGACTGATGAATAGTTTTTATACATAAGCAGTTCTTACAGAACTTCCTTTAAACTCCTAACTATTACCAGATGTGGGTTGCAGGCGGCTGCTGGAATTCCAACACCTGTTGCATCACACTGAATAGGATTCATTTTGGCAGGCACAGAAAATTCCATTTCAGTAACTAAATAGTTTGAAATGATATCTAAAGCCGCCTTTTTTTTTTTTTTTTCAGACCAAGCTGATTCTAGCCTCATTTACAGGATTGCACATACTTTCATAATTAGAAGATGGTTTGCAGTCTTTAGAAACTGTAATTGCCTGATATTTCTTGTAGTCAGTAAATATAAAATAGAAAATCTTCAGTTTGGAAGAAATCTCTCCTTCAAAAAAGTTAACAATGATTTAAAAAGGGCTATACTCCACATAATTATAATTTCTAGCTGTGATTTCTGAAATGTAGAAATACATTGTTTTGTGTTCAAAAATATTATAGTATTATGCTGAAGATGATGTAGCTCCGTTTTAGAAGCGTACTCTGCTGCATTCATCAATTCATTGCTGAATCATGTTGCTTCTCCGAAGCTATCTAGAGCTTTTTCAAAGATAGAATGTGGATGACTATGGAATGAATGTTTAGTGGCACTTTGTGGGGTTTTTGGTATGTACCCCATAGATCTCAGACATGAGTCTGTAAGGAACCATTTGTGGGTTTGCTCTATAAAGAGGTATGGATTAAGTGTAGAGAGAATTTTTTTTTTTTTTTTGAAAGCATGATGCTGTTTCACCCAAAACATACCTGATCCCTGTGGGACTATTATCCAAATCATTGTTTTGATTGGTGAGGTATTGTACATCAGTTATAGGCTGCTATACCATGAGAACAGCAGAGGTGCTTCATTTTCATTTTGCCTCCTTATTATCTTTAATCAAAGGACTCCAACATGCTATTAAGTGTTACCCTTAGGAAGGAGGCTAACATTAGTATTGCTGCTTTGCAGACAGGAGAATATTGAGGCATACGGAGTTCTGTGGATGTATCTGAGAAAATGATGAAGCTGAAAAAGAATTTGGAATTACCAGATTTTGCTTTATGTTTGCATGTTTTGGTTTGTCTCAATTAAAAAAAAAAAACCACTTTAATGAACTTTCTAATAAGTTGCTTCTCATAAAGCCTGGGGGGTTTGCTTGGGAGATGATCTCTATGGTTCTAGAGTTTGAATGAGTTTGAATAAACTGAAGGAGAATGCAGCAGTAAGGAAGAATCCACTCTTAAATTTAGACAATCCAGCTATTTCATAGAATCATAGAATGCTATGGGTTGGAAGGGACCTTTAGAGGTCATCTAGTCCAACCCCCCTGCAGTGAGCAGGGACATCATCAACTAGATCAGGTTGCTCAGAGCCCCGTCCAACCTGAGCTTGAATGTTTCCAGGGATGGGGCCTCCACTACCTCTCTGGGCAACCTGTGCCAGTGTTTCACCACCCTCATTGTAAAAAATTTTTTCCTTCTATCCAGCCTAAATCTGCCCTCCTTCAGTTTAAAACCGTTACCCCTTGTCCTGTCACAACAGGCCTTACTAAAAAGACTGTCCCCATCTTTCCTATAGGCCCCCTTGAAGCACTGCAAGGCCGCACTAAGGTCTCCCTGCAGCCTTCTCTTCTCCAGGCTGAACAACCCCAACTCTCTCAGCCTGTCCTCGTAGCAGAGGTGCTCCAGCCCTCGGATCATTTTTGTGGCCTCCTCTGGACCCGCTCCAACAGCTCCATGTCCTTCTTGTGCTGAGGGCTCCAGAGCTGGACGCAGTACTCCAGGTGGGGTCTCACCAGAGCCGAGTAGAGGGGCAGAATCACCTCCCTCGACCTGCTGGCCACGCTTCTTTTGATGCAGCCCAGGATACGGTTGGCCTTCTGGGCTGCAAGCGCACACTGCTGGCTCATGTCCAGCTTTTCATCCACCAGTACCCCCAAGTCCTTCTCCGCAGGGCTGCTCTCAATCCCCTCATCTCCCAGCCTGTATTGATATCGGGGGTTGCCCCGACCCAGGTGCAGGACCTTGCACTTGGCCTTGTTGAACCTCATGAGGTTTGCACAGGCCCACCTCTCCAGCCTGTCCAGGTCCCTTTGGATGACATCCCGTCCCTCAGGCGTGTCAACTGCACCACTCAGCTTGGTGTCATCTGCAAACTTGCTGAGGGTGCACTCGATCTCGCTGTCTATGTCATTGATGAAAATATTAAACAGCACTGGTCCCAGTACGGACCCCTGAGGAACACCACTTGCTACCAGTCTCCATTTGGACATCGAGCCATTGACCACTACTCTCTGGATGCGACCATCCAACCAGTTCCTTATCCACCCAACAGTCCACCCATCAAATACATATCTCTCCAATTTAGAGAGAAGGATGTTGTGGAGGACCGTGTCGAAGGCTTTTTGGAAGTCCAGATAGATGACACGCATTGCTTTTCCCTTGTCCACTGATGCAGTTACTCCATCATAGAAAGCCACCAGGTTAGTCAGGCAGGACTTGCCCTTGGTGAAGCCATGCTGGCTGTCTTGAATCACCTCCCTGTCCTCCATGTGCTTTAGCATAGCTTCTAGGAGGATCTGTTCCATGATCTTGCCAGGCACAGAGGTGAGGCTGACAGGTCGGTAATTCCCAGGGTCCTCCTTTCTACCCTTTTTAAAAATGGGTGCAATATTTCCATTTCTAGTTAAGTTTCAAAGGCCAAGCTGTGTTATAGAACAGAGTTATTTTATTAAGAGTATCATAAACTGTTTGAAGTGCAACCTAGGTTTGACAGAGATGGTGCAAGTAAATGTTGATCTCAACTGTGCCGAAGTTGCATTTAGCATGGAGAAAGATAAAACTAATGTTCTAGCAAAACATTTGTAGAAAAATACAGCTCTTAAAAAATCTGAATGGCCGGCATTATATTTAATTCCATGTAAAACCAGTGTAATGTCAATTGAACTGACGTCACCCCAAAGAATAATAGTGCAAGGTTTGTGGAGAGTGTTCATGTCTTAAACTAATTAACATAATCTGACAAAATACATTATCTATTCTTAAAGATACTGCCTCACTTACATCCTTGACCATCGTAGCCAGTACAAGCTAGTACAGCTAATATGACTCCTAGTGCAAAAAGAATGGTACCGTTTGAGTACAATTATACATTTCTGAGGAGTGGGAGATCGGAGGAAAAACGTTTATATACTTTAAAGATGGAGAGAAAAGATGTGTTAGGAGGGCCCCTTTTTGACTTCGTGCTTTCTTCCACGTGTCTTCAATTTTGGGCAAACAAAAGGGTCCCCTGGTAGCTCTCTAGCGTTGTTTTGTCATGTGAAGATACATGAGCAATGAAGTGAGCAAGAGAGGAGCAGTTGTGCTTAAATGGCAGAGCAGCAAGCAAAATGGATTCAGCTTACATAATTTTAAAAGCTGAAAGCTGCTCCAAGACATTCTGCAACTCCTCCCACCAATGAGCTATAGCTAGAAAAATCCCATTAAAAATGAATAAAAATAACCTTTCCCAAGGTGATGAACAATCTTTAGAAACTTCTTGTTCAGTAGTAAGAGCGTAATTACGATGTTCTTACGGTATTGAATAAAACTCCTTTGATTCTCTGCCCTGATCTTGACAGTTAGGGCAAGTCTTAAAACAGAATCTGTAGACAAACATTAGTAAAGGATTGTTGATGTAATGAGAGTGCTTTAAATAGGTGATTTCTTTAAAACCTTCTAAACTTGCTTGGCTATGATTTTAACTGTTGTGTCCGATCCTAAAAACTGTAATGAGCCTTGCAAAATACATAGTCCTTTTGATTTGAGGCTGTTAAGTTGCCTGGTATAAAGAATTGTCAGGTGAGGCAGCCTAGTTTTTCTTCTTTTTTCTTTTTTTTTTAATTTGACAAAATCTGTTCCCTCTTCTTCTAGACTTGTTATGCCTCTCCACAAAAATAAGACAATGCTGTTACAAGATAGGCTTAAGTAGGAAAATGTAGCCACATCTAGCAGTGTTATCCATTACTGAAGATAATCTGAATTTATCAAAAAGCTACTGAGTTAGATTTTTTTTTTTTAAGAGAAGTCATTTTAAAATTACTGTAAGTTTCAAACAAGATAAAAATTTAGCACTATTTTGTTGCTCTCCTGGCTATGGACTGATCAGCCTCTGAAGTCCTATTGCTGAAGTAGTTGGAGAAACCTCATGCCTTTTGATGACTTTGTGTTTTTAGGGAATGGACTGACTTGCAGAAAATGTGTTAGCTAGTAATGATACTGCTAAAATATATGGTGATCGAAATAATTTTAAGAGGGAGAAAAATAATTTTAAAAGTTTAGCAGCTTTAGCAACTTGATTTGCTGTTTTTCTTGTCAGAAGCTAGAAGAAAGGGCCTTTGGTAAACTATCGAGTTGACTTTTGGATACAAATCTGGGCTCCATATCAGTGATTTTTAGAAGAAATGGAACTGAGGTTGAAATAACGGAGCTAACCTAGAAAGAAAAAAATAGTATCTTATAATTTGTTTTCCTAGTAGTTTACCTTAAGCCAGGTGTGTAGTGTTGGGGGGAAAAAATATGATTCAAACTATCTAACTTGAGGGTTTTCGTTTATTCCTGGGGGGAGAGTTCAGCTCTGTTGAAGTACATCTGGGAGTCTGGCTTGCCTGGGTTGTCTCCAGCAAGGGTCGGAGAAATCATTCCTTGGTATCTATATGCAGCGTTTAATCCATCACTGTGGGACATGGCATTTATTCTGTCACCTTGAATCCCTGCTGCTGCTTTGGGTATGCTTTTCCCTGATTTGTGTAAACTCCACTCTTACGCTGCACCCTCTTCTTCAGACTGGTGTAGTGAGAGCTCCCCCTCCTGTCTCCAGCCCCTGTAACGGCGGGCGAGGACAGAGGGATGGAGATGGATAGATTAGGGCCCAGGGATGGAAGGGGACAGGGTAGCATTGGTCCTGGCACTGGATTTTGAGTTGGAAAGCAGTTCATTGGTAGTGCTCGGTAGAGTGCCTCGGAGTACACGGGCTCAGCTAACGGGACCAGCCCGCGCAGGGGGTGCTGTGCCCTGGTCCAGGTTGACGGGACCTTCAGGAACCTAAGCTTTTGCAGCTCTTGCATCTGCATGAGCCGCACCGGCACTTTCAGGGACTTGAGGGGGAAGGCAGAGCGCTCAGGCAGGTGGGCTCCCGGGGCTGGGTGGATAGCCCCCCTCAGGGAAGAAGGCCGGCTAGGCTGCGCTGCCAGGGCTGCGGAGAGGATGGCGAGGGCGAGGAGCGGCGGCTGGAGCCGGGAGCCCGCCGGGCCCGGGGCCTGGCGCCGGGCGGGCAGCGCACCTGGGACCGGGCGGNCGCTCGCCGGGAACAAAAGGCTCCTCCTGCCCGCGGAGAGCGCCGTGGCCTGGGGCTCTGGAGCACCATGCCCCGCAAGGAGCCCGGTTGCGCCTGGGGGGTCCTGCTGACCTTCTGCAGCCTGAGCGCAGCCCAGCCCCGAGAGCGGCAGTAAGTACCGGGAGGAGGTCGGGGACCCTCGCCGGCCCGTGGGCAGCCTCCCCGTACAGGGTGGCGGGGGGACACGAACCCCTCTGCTCTGCGAGGGGCTCCGGGGGTGGCTGCACCAGCCCCGTAACAAAGCCTGCGAAAGCCTCCTCGAGGGGCTGGGGTCCGGGAGGCGAGCCGCGGCGGGTCCCGAGCCGAGCAGCACGTTTGTACTCGCCGGTGCAAAAGTGCATAGCACAGGGAAAGGGGGGGGGGGGGAGAAAGCCTCCTTAGAAATACCTGCCTCTAGCTCCTCCAGCAAGGAGCGGCTGCAAGCTTTTATCTGCAAACAATTATTTAAGGAATCCGGGCTGTTGCGCAGGGGCTGCTGTTGTGCTTGGGATGGTTGAAGGTAGCGTTGGTTGCTCCCGAAGAGCATGTGAAGCATTCTTGTGGGGAAAATCATCTGGGGAGAAACATTTCACTACGGGGAAAGTTCTCTGGCTTTTAGAAATTGAATCCACAGCTCGTTCCACTGTGTTCAGGTTA
This sequence comes from Balaeniceps rex, assembly GCA_013401315.1. Lineage (NCBI taxonomy): Eukaryota > Metazoa > Chordata > Aves > Pelecaniformes > Balaenicipitidae > Balaeniceps > Balaeniceps rex. The sequence goes on from VYZW01011991.1 coordinate 10,644, forward strand.
ACTTTGTTTAAGGTTTGCTTTGTTCTTTATCCCTAGCTTATTATAGCCCGTCAGCATCATGAATAGCTGCATTAACCGAGTGCCACGGAGAACTTATTTTCACTTGCTTACTAGAAAATATTTCACGTCCTGCCAAGTTTTGGTGTAACCTGACAAAGCTGTTAGTCAAATGTGCTTAAAGGATCTGTCCAGTCACTGTCAAGTTAACTGTTTAATTGCCAAGTTAAATATTTCATATTCAAATGCCACTAAGTGATTTAAATAGCCATATCAACGGACTGATGCTTTCAGAAAGAGTTGCAGCAATCTAGAACAATGTGAATACATGTGCTTCACATATGGCACTGCAGTGCTGTGCTTATGTGACAGTTTGAATCTAATCATTTCATACTGGATGCAGATGGTACTTTTTTTCCTCTGCAACTAGATCAGCTATATCTTTCTTACCAAGAATTTGTAGGCTAAGTAGTAACTTTTTATTGTTATTTATTATTGTTCTGATGACTTTTCAAACCTGGCAACCATAAGGTTTTGAATCTGCAAGTACGCTGTGCAATTTAACTCAAATGCCACAGAGATCTGAACTTCCTTTGGGGGTAATGGGATCTCCATGGCAATGAGGCCTGCTGAGAGAGAAACATGGGGTTGGAATTTGATAAAAGATGACTTGGGGGCTGTAAAACACCATCATCCTCATCCCAAAGTGATAATTAATCATGAACTAAAGCAACCTGGCTCATGGAACTGTAGAAAGGCATGGGCTGAGAAATTGGGCTTAAAAGAGTCATATGAGGAATTGCCTCATTTTAAAAAATCCTTTTGGGTAGAAAAAAACCCCAGAAAGGTGTGTCATGAAGAGAATATAAATGTGTTGCTTGCAGCCCAACGCATCAAAGAGCTCTGTAATGCTTTTAGTTGACAAGTTCATGGCATGGTGCCATTCAGCACAGAGGAATGGTACAGATTCCATTCAGAAACACAAGGATTGTAGTATATCTGGGAGGTCATCTAGGGTGGCTTTAAAACTCTGTGTGTGTGCCTGCTAAAATAATTCCTTTTTGCTGGGGTTTTTAAACTTGCAGGATATAATTGTTTGAACAAAAAAGTGGTAGCAGAACTGAGAATCTGAGCCCAATCTTGTAACTGCAGTTTCTGGGTTGCTTCTATATAAATTGGAAGTTTAGACGTGTTACATGTATGTGAGTCTGACATTTAGAAAGTGCTGAATATCAGCACTGAGAGTCACTTCTTTTTTAATATATTAAGTTGAACTATGAAAGCAGAGCCATGAAAAATAATTGAGGCAAAAATATTATAAGTGTCTAAATTGTTTCAAAACAAAGCATTATCTACAAAACTCTACTGGAGGTTCAGGTACCTCCTTATTCTTTCGTGAAATTCAGACTTTTTACGATTAGTTAGTTGTATATTTAGTTTGTTTATATATAATATATAAATAATTTTTTGTATATAATATATATGCAATAAACATCAATATTACTGTCTTTATTCAAATACTAAGGATTTGTAAGCCACTTAGGCTCTGTTCATTTCTACATGCATTGTGTGTTCATTTTATGTATATTAGATATAGGCATAGACAAATGTGACCTACGGGGGCAAATATGTTACAGAGTAGTCTGTTCTTTCCCTTTTGTTATACGTAAAGTGGCTTACAAATAAAGATCACACTCTTGTTGCTGTTCTTGACCGTCCACTTCCAATTTTGCTCCTCAGGGGCTATTTGATTGCGGCACCTTCTGTTTTCCGACCTGGTGTTGAGGAAGCTATAAGCGTAACCATCTTTAACTCTGTCAAGGAGACAACAGTCCAGATTCAGTTAGTAGTCAAAGGAGAAACTGTATCACGAGGCCATGGAACAGTTCTGGGTAAGTTCCTGTTATTCTGAACTTGAGAACTAGTTTCTAAGTTGAGGTGCTGTGGGAGCACATCAGTATCTCTTGAAGAATTGCTTTAGGTGATAATGGAACTGGAACCAAACTAATATTTGATTCATTGATTACCGCTAAACATTCTCAATTGATTGTGCTAATTTGGTTTTGATGTTTGTGATCTCAAACATCCAAGGCCGATAATTTTGGAACACCAAGACATGCAGAGACCCTGGATAATTGATATTCCAGAGTTTTATAGTGAATATCTTTCCTTTTGAAACATGAATGTTTGACACTGGGGAGCTGTATAAGGAATAAGATAAGTTGACTTTAAAGAAAAATGTAAAATCTACATCATCATCATTTTCTACCATTATTTTAAAATGAGTGCTGGAAATGCAATCTCCCCATCTTCAGGACTGAGTATTGCTGAGAGAGGTGGTAATATTTGTGCAGTTGGAGAAGTCTTTAAAATCCAAGACAGATACCTCTCTGTCCTGTGTGTAAAGACAAAAAGTGTTTTGATTATGTCCAACTTAACACTAAATGAATTTACCTTAGTGAGAATGAAGTCCAGTAGCGCTGTTCTACCACTGCTAGTAGTGGTGTAAGCTGTAATGTAGACAAGGCTCAGGCAATCAGGCTCTTTAACCATCATGTTTTAACCCTTCTGTGTGTAAAAACTGGGAGTTATATAAAAGCCATTTCCTTTATTGGAACAGGTTGTCTCTGGTTTTATCCTCCCCTTGTCATCTTTGAAATTGGCTGACAATTGCTAAGTAATTCAAAGGGAGTGATGCTTACACATGTGGGCATCATACGCTAAGGAGAAATCTTAGGTATGGTTGTATCCAGCAACCAAAATAGATTCTATGAGTGTTTGTTTTGAGAATTATTCCAGTACCAAAAGAGGCCAGGTCCTTTTTACAGCAAAATACTTCTGTAAGCATAGGACGCCCTGTGCTGAAACCTCAGCCTTGGTGGTACTCTCTAATCATAGAGCACTTCGCAGTTTACCTTGGGCAAAAATTGTAAATAAATGTGGACCAAGTTTATTTTGGAGAACTCTGCTGGGTCCAACTTGCTCACCCTGCCGATTGTTTTACACAATGCAGGAAAATGACTTCAGGTGAAATCATAATGAAAGGGTATTGCAGTTAGCAGCTCTATGACATGGGGTCTCCTTTCACTCAACTGCAAATGTCTAAAACGTTAGTACTTTAGCTTGAGAAGAATAACTCTCTCTCTCTCTCTCTCATTTTAGATAAAGGAACAATTAAACTGAAGGTGAGTGTCAATTATTTTAAGATGTTTTTGGCGAAAACATGGGGAACTTGCCTTCAACCACATCAGGCATTGCGCTCTGAGCAGGTGTGGCACAAATACAGGTCACATTCTGGTGCACACACTAAGGAGGAAGCAACCTTTGCAAGAGGAAGAGTGGAGAGTGAAAAGAACAAAGCTTAATCCATCACAGCTCATCTGTCAGGCCCTTACACCACTGCAGAAAATCAATGGCTGAATCTGTGGCTCATTGCTCAACATAAAGTTCTATGTTGTGATTATTTTGGAAGAATGGCAGTACATATTGCTATATAAGTGACGCAGAGCATTGGACAGACCACAGAAATCCATAGAAATGGCAGTTTATTGAACAGTGTGTCTCTGCTAGTTATTCTGGTACTACTAACTTATTTAAAAAACATAGGCTTTCACCAGATTTGTCCACATTTTAGCCTTTGACATTAGTAATATTTTTGCCTTCAGCATAGTCCATAAAATGAAGCTTACCCATACTAAAGAGGTGGAGGGAACTAAAACAACTTTTTATTTCCAAAAAGGATTTGTAGTGGAGTGTAGGGAAGGGTAGTCATTCTTACAGCAGAAAGACATCCTCTGAAAGATCTCCCCTGCTTTGCACCTTGTGTCAGTTATCTTTCCTCATGCCAAGGAGTGAGCTAAATGCTACCAGTTCAGAGTTCACTGTTCATTGAAAGAAGTAATTTAGTTTATGCTGTATGTGGGACAGATATGGTAAGTGAGAGAAAAATGAAGCGGTTTTCATGGTTTCTGTGAGATAATTTGGCTGTGCTTCCATACTATAGATTTCTTTATCCAAAGACTGTAACTCACTGTTGAGTGAAACCTGCAGTGACATTGCTGATTTTGGTTTTATTTATTTCATTTTTGTCACTCTCAAATTATGACCTATTATCATAATATTTCTGTATCATCAGATTTTTTACTTCGTAATTTTTAATCTAACATCATTTTAAAAGTCTTTTATTTCTCTGAGCAACTGGTTGAAAATGTGCAAACATGTATGTTTTGGTATTTTTTGTGGGTTCCCCATCCCCCATCGGTACAGCTGTGTCTTCCATAGCATAGTTGATTTCCCCATGTAACACACCTTCTTTAGTGAAAGCTGCACATGTAGATCAAGTATCACTTTGCTTGAGTGATACAGGATAAAAGAGAATTTCCTGCCGTGTTTTTAGCATGACTTTGCCTCCTTTGAAGTTTAGACATTGTAAAAGATCTAGTATGTTCTTCATTTTCTTTTTATTGCTAACACATAGTTACACTGAAATGCAGCAGGTGGCTGCTCTTTGCTCACTTCGGTGTCAATTATATTCCCCAGAAAGCTCAAAGGCTTTTCTGTGTCTTCCTCACCTCATGGTCTGTTTTCTAGGTGCCTTCAGGACTTCGTGGACAAGCACATCTAAAAGTCTGGGGCAACCGGCATCTAGCAGAGGAAGGCTACATTTTTCATAACTATACCACAGTAACCATTGATAGCAAAGGGTCATCAGTGTTCATCCAGACTGATAAACCTGTCTATAAACCCAAGCAGAAAGGTAAAGTGACCTTGGAGAACTTGCCAGATGCTAGGACTGCTTTCAAGCAAAACTTTTTTTCAAGGGCAGATTCTAGGATGAGATACTCTGTTCAGTGTCAGCTGTGATGACTAATAAATTTCCTCTTTTCCTTTTCTAGTGTTGATAAACCTCTTTATGGTGACTTCTGACTTGAGACCAGTCAATGACAGGGTAAAGAAAACTGTTTTCTTTCACACTGTAAAATATGATGGAATACTTGGCAACCTGTGTTTTATTCTAATGTACATTTATGCAGAAATATAATTGGATTTCTTAATCTATTTAGGCATATCTTGTGATTGCTCGTTGCTATTTACAATTTAATTTTTTTCATTTGGTCATATTACTGTTGAAGGAGAATACACCCTTTTGTAGTGCTAGCAAATACAATGTAACTACGCCAAAGCGGTTAGAAGAATTTTTCAGAGACTTACACTATATTTAGGTAATGCACAAAATATTACTTTTCCAGTTAGACGCGTGAATGATGTATGTTTCTCAGGCTACTCTTTAAACTTTGTCACTTTGTGCATCATACCTTGCTTATGTCGACTCAGCAGTTCATCACAAGAAGCAGAAAAGTAGCTTTGTTTCATAAAGCCTTTTATTGTTTGTTTTTTTTTTTCCCTTTCAGATTGAAGCTTATGTGGTGGTGAGTATCTGTCTGCCAATCATCTAGCATGTGTCCTGTAGAGGCACAAGATTCTTGTAGCCTTAAGAGGAACAAGTCACGTGTTTGTACTTTTTCAAGTCCATTACGGCCATTCCCAAATGTAACCTATGCCATTATCTCTATCCCTGTGTCTTTAACTGATCTTTGTGTCTTGCTTTTTTTGTTATCACCAACAAATATACTTGTTTTCTACTTCAGTTTCAGACATCCATTCCCATTTTTCAGCCTGAGAAGAATTGGCTAGTTTCACTGGGGTTTATAAATGTAACAGTCCCACTCAATTTCTCCCTTCTTTTCAATGCAGACACACTCCTATCCTTCATCTGGCTGGGCTGATATAGCAGGGCCAATCTCATCTCTGCACCCAAACATTATGATAGTGGACAATAGAAATTCATGGCAAGGAAAGGGTGCTCCTGTCTTCTTCCTTATGAGGTGAATGAGAGGTTCCTTCTGTGTCTAGTCTTTT
>VYZW01011993.1:721-15265 GCA_013401315.1 Balaeniceps rex
AAATACATGTAATATACTGTACATATGAGAACATAGGAGACTGAATGTTTGCATATGAAGTACATTTCTTACAGGAAAAAAAATCATGAAAGTATTGTAGATCATTACTGAATAAACAAGGAGCTAAAAGAATAATATTTAACACTGAAGCAGCAGCTCTGTATCATTTGGAAAATCTACAAATCATCTTTTCTAGTGGCAAAGGTTGGTATTGCTAACTCTAAATGCTCAAGAAAATTGCTTTGTAAATTTGTAATTCACAGGATTTTTATCATTTTAAGATCATTTCAAAATGAACTGTTGATAGAACTTATCCTTTGCAAAGTTCTGCATGGCTACTCGTATAGCACTTGCTCCAGCACACGATGAATCGGTGAGCATCTTTGCGCTAATGTCACTGGGAGCTGAAACAGGCCCTGCCGGCAAAGAGAAACAACACTGACTCTTGTTAAAACTTCAGAAATAGTTTAAAAATAGTTATTCTAAAGGCACATTCATAATTCCCAACTAAAAATTCACATTTAGAAATAAATAAATAAAACTCACTGAGAACAATTTGGCACAGAAACAAGTGCTGAGGCCAAAACAGAGTTTATGACTTTGGCGTGGGCCCATCTCCCATTAGGTTCCTGAAAACTGCAAGCTCCTGTACTCAAATTGTTTGTAGTGCTCGAAGGTACAGCTTTCCTTGCACAGCAAGGTACAAGGAAGACACTCTCTCTGTCCACGGTGGCTTGAGCTTTTGTTACAGAAGCACCACTTCCCTGCCCTCCCTGGACTGCACAACCCCCTGAAGAGATGCCCAGGCAGGGAACGCCCTAACCTGAAGAACCAGCTCCAAGCACGGTCAGCTCTTCAAGCTATGCTTTTCCTACAAAGAAAGGTGGTCACCAGTCTTATGTTCTTGCTGCAGCCCAGGGGCAGAGCCACAGACGCATTTACCACATCAAGGGAAGATGCCACAGAGCCCCTGCCTGGATCCAGCCTCTTGTTTCAGTTTGAATTAAATGCTAGGTCTCAGCCTGATTTGTGGTGGTTTGTTGTTTTTTATTATTTGATAGCAAGTATCCCGGGACACGTTTCCTGACCTTGCTCTGTATTCATGCTGAAAACGCAACAATCTTTTTTATAAAACATAAACATTTCTCCCTAGATTATGAATCATGTAGTTGCATGACCTGGGTCCCAATGCTTCCTGCAGTCTATCTTATTTAATACTGAAAGAAATCATAGATATGAATGCCAGCTTACCTGTTCTTCTAGAAAACAATACTGGCAATACCAATTTCACTCATTTCACTCATCTTTATCCCAAAAGAACAACAACAACAAAAAAAAGGTTAGCCCTGTGGAGTAAAAGGTGTCCCAATGTCATTGTTGCATGCAAGGATCAGATAAGCACCTGGTTTGTTCTGTCTGTGAAGACAGCTTTATCCAAATAAAGCACAGTGCATTTTATCATTCTGTAATGGAAAAGACCTGTCACTCTTTGAATATCATCATATGGTCGGTGGCCGGCAGATAATGGACTGTTAAGTGTCAAGGTGACTGCCTTTGAATGTGCACAAAACTAAAAATTATAGACCTGTCATTCCATAGGCAGGCCACAATTAGCTGTCTATGCAACTTGAAATTTCCATTTTGCCAGCTGAATAATCAATTGGCTACAGTTTCTCAATATAGATGCATTTTTAGGCTCTTTGCACTCGGGATTTTATCTTTTTTATAAGGTTTTTCAAATAACTGTGCAGTGCACTTAAGCAGATGGGGTTAGGAATGAACTGCAGTTATCTCCTCCCCAAACACATACACAAATACATTCACCAATATTTTATAATCAACACTTTTTACGATAATTTCCTCTAGCCATGCTCTACCTTATAATGTTTCTGCCAGCGATGTGGTGCTAAGGAACACAAGCTACACAAAATTCACAGCTTCAGACTTCACAGCTGTTTGTTTCTATTAACAACGTAATATTCTTTTTCTACATTTTGCTATCAGTCCACCCTGATATGAGTTAATAATACAACATGACTTAGAAATAAAATGTTTTCAATGGTCAACTTCAAAAAGGGAATGTATTTTCTTTTTGGATAATTTTTTTCTGTATCGCTTACTAACAAAATTTTAAGGCGGTTGGGGCAGAGACCTTATTTTATGCTGCTAAAACAGCAGAGGCAAATACAGTGATATACCAATAAAGACTCTTACACTCCACTGTGAAACTAAACAAGCAATGCAATCAGAAAAAGTTCAGAATCCCATGACGTATATTAATGTATGTACTGTAGCCCTTTTTGTCCTGGACAAGTAGCAATCACTTGCTGTCTTACAGGTTGTCTGCATTTGAGAAAGAAATTGCTTAACATTGTGCCTGAATGTGAGAATAGGTTTACAAAATGGGGAGCTCGGTAAGTTCTGGGTTTATAAGCAACAAAACATCAGGACAAATGCTACCTCAATGTCTTTTTGATATGAAAAATATGAAAAAGCCCTTTAAAGAGATGTTACTGCAAATCTCCCTTTGTTTTTTTCTTTTTTTTTTTTTTTTTTTTNATAGTGGCACATGATGGGCAGAGAATTCCTCCCATCTGATATGGAAATGCTACACACAGGTCCTCTCCAAAGGAATAATGGAAAGACATCTGGGATCATCACTGGACTTTGAATCAGGCTGCAATATGTAGCCTTCCATTTTTATAGTACTTCATATATCGATAAAGCCTTCGCACGCAGTCCTGGGAGTTACACAGCGATACTTTGGTAATCTAAAGAGGGCTGCTGATCATCAAAGTCTATGACTGAGTCTGTAATTGTACGGCATATGGGCTTTAGTGATGACCAGCTCAAGTGATAATGGCTTGAGGAGCTCCTGGTCTTCCTCATAGACCCACGTTCATTTCCTTTGCCATAGTACAATTTACTCTTCCCTCATTTGTCCTATTTAAGTGCTCCCCCATCCTTTTTTGATGATGACTTTTAACAGCAGTTATTTGAACAGTATAATTTGCAGCAAGTCATAGAAGTAGCTGTATGTACAAAGCGGAGGACGTGGCAAATTACAGCAAGAGAGCAGGAACAAGAGGCTGGAGGGAGCAGAGGGGAAAGTTCTTAAATTCACATTGCAGAACTACACTGCTAGCCTGAATTTCCTCCCTGCTTTTTCTCCTCTCTCCCTCTAGAAATAGAAGGTTAGGCCATTAGGGAATTCAATTGGTTCCAGATGGACCCTTAACCCAGCTCTTCTAATAAAAACATTTTCCTGTTAAACAACCTGTGTCACATGGAATAGATGAAATTCATCTTTAGTATACTGCCACTGAAGCCTGGAAAGACAAACCTGAAGTATGAGTATCTGTATCTCAAATATAAAAGGGTAATGCAACAATGATTTATCTCACAATTAGGCAATGGTAATTAAAAAAGTAATACTGTAGCAGACAGACAATACAAGCTTCTAAGAAAAGTTATAAAAAATGATAGCTGTCTTTTTTAAAGGCAGTGTTCCATTTGTATATTTTCTATTAAATTCTTCAGAAAAATCAAAATATAACACTTGACAGTATGACTCCTATATCATCTCTTTCATGGGATACTGCCTTTGTTAACAAATTTTGGTTTATTTTACTTCTATTTTTTAATATATAAATCAGAGAGCCAGTTTTGCTTGTATAAAAATCAGTGACAAAAATCTCCAAGTTTTCTCATCAGACCATCGTCAATCCATTTTGCACATTAGCACAAAACCTTTACTGTTCTAGATTAACATTTAAGGTACTTGGAAAATAAGAATAGACCGTGATTTTGCATTCGGCGACAGGTTGCTTAAGTAGTTCCCATCCTCCTTCCTCCCAGCCTTCGTTCCGCCCCACGTGCCAACCAGTGTTTTGGCTGGCACAGACGTTTGTGTTGCCATGTAGTCAGCATATATTTTATCTTTTACCAGCTGGATCTATTCCTTGATCAAGTTCACTGTGCCGCTGTGCAAACAGTTGTGGCAACAAACGCAAGAGCTGGGAAAAACCCGCCAGGAGGGGGGATAGATGTCTGAGCTGCTTAAGCTATAACAGCTAGTGAATAAATTCTCTCAGTACCACAGCCTCTGTAGCCTCTCTGTCTGTCCTAGGTCCTCAGAGAGCTTCTATTTTGTTCCAATTTCTTTCAAATATATTTATTCACACATCACCTTTGCAAGAAGTGCTGCAATTCCAGATTTACAGCTTCGGAACTGAACTGCAGCAATGTTTTCAAAAATATCTTTTAGAAAGACTTAAATTCTGAGTGCCTACAATGCTTTCAAAATGAGTTTTTAATTGACCTAGATGCTTTTGAAATTATTTGCTTAAAAAAGCAACAAAGAAATGGGTTCTAGGCTAGCATCCTAACCAGCAAGCTGTCCTAGCACTCTTGCTTTGTGCATTTCCTTCCATTTTCCCACCAGAGATGGCTGTGATATAATTTATTACGATCATGAAACTGATTATGCATTCTGAAGTCAGCAGATTTACCTTAAAATAACACAGTGCCTCAGTGAAAACCATTACATGTGCACAGTGGAATCTGTCTGAACAAATGAAAAAAAAATAAAATGCTACTTGCCTCAGATTCCACCCGCTCCTCCCCAACACACAGACACACTCACTCTGTTTTATTCTGTTAGTATTTGAAATAAGAAAAAATTGAGTGGTTTTGTCCATTCTAGAAATTAAAACTTTCACAGAGTCAGGGTTAGTGGATTTTTCCCTCCATGTTTCCAGAGCGACCTGCACTCAGAGCAGTTTGTTGTCTATTTGATCCTTCAGTACTTTGCTTTGAGAAAAGGGCAGAGCTTTTGCACTGCAGTTAAGAGCATTTGTGCAGTGTCTCAGTCTATACAAGCAGTCTGCATACCCTGCTATATGCTAGCAGAGGTTTGAAAGAAAAAGAAAAAATTGCACCTCCATCTTTTTCTTTCTAGAATCTCTTCTTCTCAGAAGTCAGCTGTGTTGCCAGACCATCCACAGAAGGGTGAAATAACTCCCAACTAAAATGGCCTTTGGTCAGACGGGAGTCACACATACATGGTTATCTGCTGCCTTGCAGAAACACAACTTATTTTCACCAAACAATGCATCCATATGGAAGTTTCTTAGCCTTGAGTTAGGAGAGCCCTACGTCCCTGTAATTCCTGTTCAGAGCATATGAAAACATCTTGGATCTTCAGTCATATGAAAACTTAGGAAAAGGGAAAAACAGGGTAACTGGCAAAATGAAGACAGGGCGTTTGCACAAAGGGCTAGATTATCTAATGCAGAACTGAACATGCTCCCCCCACCCTTCTGTGCTTTTGCTTCTTTGACTAACGCGGCTTCTGCAGCACTGTTTGTGATCCTTTTTCCTGTTTGTACTGGTAGGCCTTTCAAATTGGAAGGGGCAATGCCGGGATGCAAGGCATTCACCGGGGTAACTGCTGCTCTTCTCAGTGGAACTGCAAGGAAAAGACTCGCATCAGCATCCCCCCGCTGCTGTCTGAGGTGCTATGAGATGCATTGCCTCTAGCAGCGCTGGATTTTATGTACAGCCGTACGGATAGTTGGAGAAGTTACCATGACATCAAATCACCCCCTCCCTCCATTTCACTACATGGCATTTACATCTCCCTTCGAGGTGAAAACAGATGAAGCAACAAATACAGCATGAAATAAGCCTGGACCTACCGCTGCTCCACATGGAGCTCGGCCATTGGCTTTGCTGGAGCAGGGAGAAGCCCTTTACCTGCACCAAGATCAATATAACTTTGAACAAAAACAAAAGGATATCTGTTGACTCTTGGCTGCCACACACACCTTATGGTTGAAGTCCGGCCAATTAAACGCTCAAAGCAGTAATGCTGTCAAGACATCCAGCTGCTAAATGAAGCATGGGCAAAAGATTTTGCTTAATTTCTGAGAATGCAAAAATATTTGCTAAAATCTACCACACTCTGAATTCTGCTGCTATTTCACCTTGAAAGCATTAAGTCTCCAGAAGCTGACCGCTGAAGGAATGCAGTTTTCTTTCTTAAAGCCGAGGGTACGTTTAGACTCTACGTTAAAATGACCATAAATAATATAGTGACTGCATGTGTCAAGTTAGTATTAAAAACAGGGGCTGCGTGATGCATACCAAGTAGCGACGTTCTCCCTCTATGTAACAAAATACCAACGGGTTTCACCCCAGAAAATTCACCCCACTTGTTTCAGGAGGGGTGTGCAGGAAGACTTTCTCCTGAAAATGACTGTGTCACGCCGAGCGCACGCGGCCGGCCGGCTGCCGGGGCTGCCGCTGAACGGCGAACAGCAACCGGCCCACCGAGATGGATGCGGGTCTGGGCGCCGGGGCCTGCGGCAGCTCCGCAGCCCTTGTGCCTGCCCACGCCGCCGTGCTCCAACCGCAACCCGCGGCCCGGCATGCTGACAGACTCCATTAGCATTAATGCTGCTCTCTTATCTCCCGGTGGCCGGCCGGTGACGGCTGCCTGCCACCGCCGACAAGGCCGACACCGCCAATCGGCTCCGGCTCGGCAAGGTCACCGCGCCGGCCGGGCTTGGGATTGGCTCCGGCGCCGCGGCGTGTTATTACTGTCTGATTTGATCGGAGGCAGGGGGTGGTCTCCAATCAAACAGAGAAAAGGTCCTGGAGAAGGTAATTAAATCCTGTCAGAGGCAATTATCGGTTCCAGGGCCATGACTCTGGCACTGAATGCAGATGATCTGAAGCTCTATTCTTGTAGAAATTCAAGAGGGCTTCTGGCACGGATCAGTTAGACATAAAGGAAGCAGCAGGCTTTTTGCAAACAATGCGGCGCTGTATTTTGAAGCTTTTTGCACATCTTTTTTCCTCCCTGTTCTCAGAGTTTGGTTACCGCTGATCAAAAATATTTCCTTCTCCCCACATTCTCATTAATTTAATAGATAAGATTTACCTGCGTATTATACACGTAATGACAGGCTACACAAGAGAAATTTTGTTCCGAAACACTGCCCACTTAAAACGTCTTTCATCAAGACAAACCGGCTTTAGACAATAGAAACATATCAAATTATTGATGTTTTACTGGAAAAAATGAAAGCATCAGAATTGGATTATGTATCCAGAAGGGCAATATCTCATCTCTAAATCCTATGGATGCCAAAAGGGAATAAATAAATGACTTCCTCCTACCACAGCATAATGATGACAACACAAGTGTATCAGAAGTGCCCTGACATGTTGAAAAAGGCATGCATTTCACGGATACAAACAACACACTGTTTACATTTAGTTCCACAAAGCCCGAAATATTTACTATATATTCTTTTATTTTACTCTGCTGTGACAAACCGATCTCAGAAAAAACTGCAATTTTTACCAGAGATTAAAAAAACCCAAAACAAAATCAAAAATAAAAATCTCACAGCCCTCCTTTAACAAAAGCATTTTCCTGATTTTACATAAGACCTTTTTTTTCCCCCTCAAGTGTGCATCAATTTATTATTTCAGAGCCAGATTACAAGCTCAGTCGTGCCACAGTAAATCAGGATTGACACCGTTGAAGTACGTGGAACTACCTTAGTTTTTACAGAGAGCAGAAGCAGGGCCTCTGCCTGCCTCAGCCTGGGCTGCAAGCACTTCGTGCATCCGTGCATGGGGAGTGGAAGGGAAAAAAGAGCTGGGGTGTGTGAAAGGCCATGTTGGGAAACACACCCACAGACTAACTGCAACTGTAAGTCTTCCCGAACATGCTTCATTCACTGGTAACACGTTCTATTCCAAATTAGTTTTAATTGTCTCAAAATCTCATGCATTCAGTAAAAAATAATTTTTTACTAAACCCTTCCTTTCACTGAGTTTTGATTTGCTGAACTGACTTTGTAAACTGCTGTTTAAATATAAATATTGCTGCTGCTGAAACATTTCACACAGTATTAGTGTAAGTTCTCTGTTATTTCTGTGAGGGCACTGGTTTTTTTGTCTGGTTGGTTCCCTGCATTTCCCCCACAGCCCCGCAGAGGCCATGCACTTGCATAGCATCATTTCATTTCAAATGAATGCACACCTGGAGAGAGGGGATTATAGCTGCAGTTTCACATTTCCTCATGCAGATAAGGCATAGGGCTGGTTGAAAGAAATGAATTTCAGCTTTTCTTCAACATTTCCGTCACCTTATAGTATAGGAAGAAGGCGCGCGTGTGGTGGGTCCTATAATTACTAAGGAGGCAGCAGATTATTTCCCCTCATGAGCATACAGAGCAGAGGGAAAGCCCTTTCTCCCTCGGATCATGCCTGGAGGCAGGGCCTTCTGTCAGCCTGACCCACAGCTCACTTGGGGTCCCGCTCCTGCGACCACTTGGAGTCTCATGAAGCGTCTCCTTTTGGCCAGTAAGCCCACATTAAGAAAACACAAGAAAGAAAATTGCACAGAGAAGCATAAAGGGAGAGACTCTACCATAAGCCTAACAGAGCTAAGGCTCAAATCCCATGAGTCTTTATAAATCCATATGGACGCTTTCAGTTGTAGAGGAGGGCCACTACAACTTCAGTAGCAAAATAACATCTAAGTCTCTACAATTCATTCACTCGTGAATTTCAGTGCAAAATTACTGAGAAAGGCATCGCAGTTGGTGACAACCACCACAGTAGTTTCTGAAATTCAGTGCATTTGTCAACTGAGAGTTGAATGAAGCATGAACTTGGTTTACACAACTATCAAACAGCCGTCAGAGAATGACTACTTCAGTCGCTACCAGCTTCAGGCAGTTTCTAACCAGTGACACATTGCCTATCACCAACTAGTCAGGCCTATCCCCTCCCCAGATATTGACCAGTTGGTATTAGTAAATTTTTCCTATGAACCCTTTTGGAACAGGCAAATTTTACTTCAGACTAGTGTCTGTGAAGGAAAGTACTGCTATTCCTAGTTTTCAAGGTAATTTTGAGCATAAAATGGCAAAAAACAAGCATCAGATAATGTTGTCTTTGGCTTTACAGTGCTGTCTCTGTCACTGTGCTGTGATAACACAGTACCTCATCCACCTCACTTTAGATTCTTAGCCTTGTCAACATAAACATATTATATGCGTATTCCTGGGCCAATTTATAAAGGCCTTAGAAAATTCAAAAGAAACTTAAAAAATTACTGATAGTTTATACAGAATTATATTATATTATTGAGAGAACAAGTTGTCTTACAGAAGCTCATTTGCACCATCGTTATCACATACTCTAGTATTCTCTATAAAGGCACATCAAAAACAAAAGCCCTGTGCTATAGCTGTCAAAGCTGACTTCAGGATTCCATACATTTCTTGTGAAGTTGATACAATCATGTTTATGCAAATTTTTGGCTATTAGAAGATAAACACAATGCCTTAAATTTGTATCTGTATTTTAAAACATGCTCATTCTCCTATATTTGACTCTCATATAAATTTGTGTGTGTGTGAGAGAGATAATATATTTCTGTATGTTCCTTTATACTTGAACATTACATACTTTAGCCTTGTGAAGGTTATTGAGCAGCAATAAAGAGAAATAGCATTAGTTGTTCTTACACCAAAATATTGGATTTTTGATTCACAGGCAGGGCACGTGACTAGTTCTTATTTGTATAAAAGCAAATCTTAGTCATCTAAGTAAACACAATATTCTGTTTATGATGCAAAAAAGTGCTTTGTTTCATGAACACTCTACAACATTCAGTTCAAATCTACTATTTCACTTACTAGGAACTTTGAGCAAGCATGATAATAAAACTTGAAAAAAGCAGAAACAGTGAATATCAAGTTGATTACAAATAAATACTTCTTGAGCTTTTTTGCAGTATTTGTTTATGTGTCATTAATATTAATACTCTTTAAAACATAAAAACAGAAAGGTCGACAAAATAGTTGATTCTACCAACCATGAAGGGCTAGATTCTTTTAGACAATCCACAGTCATCACATTACATACGTAAATTTCAAGGAGCCAATATCCAATTTTCTGTGGTTTCTTTCTTCCCACACATGTCAAACTTCAAATTCGTTTTGACAACTAAACAATGTTTCCTTTATTTCATTATAATTCCCTTTTCTAGAGTCAAAGCTTCATGACAATTTCGTAAAAAGAAACATGAAAAGACTTTCTGGTAGATAGGTTCCTTATTTTAAAGATTTCTTACAAAGATACGTTGATAAACAATCCAGCTGCATGGGTTTTTGCAGGCAATATCTAACTCTTACCCTGCCTCACAAATCCCACTGTAGATCCAATTCTCGTGATTAATATTCGACCTCCTAAAAAAAAAATACCAAACAAACAGATTATTCTTCATTACCTCATTTCCGCATTTTTTTTTTTCTTGAGGCTGAAGCATCTGTGTTAATACCCTACCATCAGCATACACTTTTAATTTACTAAATGCAATAAAAAAAAATCAGTTGTCATTTGTGTGAGATATATTCATTCATACTTTTTTCAGTTTATGTATAAAGGTAATTTCATTCATTAAAGCATATATATTTCAGAACAGGGATGCAGCCACTGCTTACTAATGCACAACAACAAAGTGAATTAATGCTTTGCCAGGTTCCTAGCACCCAGCGATTGCAGAAAAACTGAAGGCTTACCAGAAGAAAACTACAAAAAGGAATTAGCAACACAAAAGCTTTTTGATTCTAGGACCAGTTTTCATGCCAGACTTGAGTCTGAGCAGTCTCAGAAGGAGCCACAGAACCACCTTGCATTGACCAGTGAAGCTCAAGAGCACTTTAGTCATTGCCCTCTGACTCCCACATCCACTCCTGCAGTGCCAGAGGTGTTAGGAGGGTTGCAGGATGCAACCCCATAACCTGAACAGGGTCAGGGAATTCAGACCTACTCCTCAGCTGAGGAAGTCTGGTTTCTTCCTTGCCCTTCAGTGCTCTATAGGGAAGGCCAGAACTGGCCAAATATTCTGACCTGTATTAGCACAGCAGAACTGCAAGAGACAGAAGGTAGGTATAAAAACAGCAAACTAGCGAGGTCATAAGCAGTAAGAAAGAACTCAAGAAAACAGTCATAGGATCTTAAACAATCTCAACTGGTATATCTCCTCATTTTATGACACAGTTGAAAATTACATCGTTGGTGTTCCCTCAGTGCCATGCCATCACATTCAACATGCACTTTGAGGCAGGTGGGAAGACCATTTAATGAATCCCAAACACAGGGCAGGAAGGAACCTCCTAAATCAAAATTAATTGCCTGCTATCACAAGCCACATCATCATACAATCTGGTTTATAAATTAATCATACTTCATTTTAACAGTACCTTGGCATCTCTCTCCCATTTCTACCGTCAGACAGCATTTCTGGCATCTCCCTTCTCCAGTCCTTAGAGATCTACTCATTTCCAGCCCAAATGTATGCATCTAAGACCAGGTGATACACAATTTGTTCCTGTGCCAATATTTTCCCTTCTCTTAAGCAGCTGTTTTGTCTGGTATTCACTTCTTTAACATACTTGTAAAGAGCAAGCGAGCTCTTTTACAGCTTCACTTTGCTAGGCTAAACAACCCAACCTATTTGAGTCTCCTCTCAGCAGAGAGGTTCTCCATCCCATCGATAATCCTTGCAGCCTTTTCCTACATCTCTTCCAATTGGAACTATATTACTGAAACAGGGGCAAGAACAGCATGAACTAATTTAAATGACATGTAGCACTGTCACAGATACGACCTTAGCAGTTTCCTTTTGAGAATACCTCTCCAGGGGCGTCAAACTATTGCTTTTTTCAACAACCCACATCACAGTGGTAGCTCACCCTCATCCTGTAATCTGCTAATATATTCAAGTTCTTCTTTTTGTTGTCATTTCCAATTGATTAGCTCAGATCTTGCAAAAGAAATCCTTATGACTAGTCTTTAAAAGCATAGCATCATCCTTTGTAGTATTAAATGCCTTCCCATTTCCATTTTCTTCAATCACTGAATTCTTCTTTATGAAGTTCATTTCTTAATAACAATGACTTCATCATTTGGGGCTTTGCAATAATTTAATTATGCTGTACCTGCTTTTTATTCCAATGTTATTATATAACAATGATTCAAAGGTGGCCTTTAAAAAAAACTCCATTCAATCTACTTCCAATCAAAGTTTTCTACTTTTAGAACAGATTTTTGTAGAATTGTTCAGCTACCTCACAGTTTTCCTCTTATTTCCCTCTACCCCATCCTTCATGGATTTTCCCACATGACACACACAGAATGGTTTATTGAAGTCAGGATTAAACAAAAAAAATCCCTTACATGAAGAATTTAATTTATCAGAGAGATGTGGTATAATTTATCTTTGGTAAACTCAGTCTGTGTTATCCCATTTTAAATCAATCTCCAGAACTTTTTGTTTGTTTATTCTTAATATCTTCTTTCAACTTCTTCTCTAAAGTTCTGATCACTATTAAAGCTAGAACAACAGACAGTTCCCTAGGACCATCCTCACCACCATGTATACACTTCTTAAACAAAACTTTTATTCTCCTGGTTTTTTGCACCATATACAATTTTACTGATCTTTTAAAAATAAAAAGAAACTACAGGAACCACAGTTTCACATACCCTTTTTTTAAGAGTTATTCAGGGTTTTTTTTTTCTCTCTCCTACTTTCTCCCTGCCAAATTTGTATATTATGCTTTCCAAGTTTTCATTTTATTTTTGCTTTACTAAGATTATATTTTCATACTTTCTATTCTCATTAAGAACAGTGTTGCTTCCTTGACAACCCCACCACCATGACCCAACTCCAACTGCTTTGGCCAAAACTGGATTATCCTCAGTCTACACCTCATTTACATTAAATGCAAGTCCTACTTTCTCTCATCACCTTCTTTTCTTTAAAAATATAGGTAAGGAACTATTTACCATTGATTTACATTCAATTTCTTTCCCAAGACTAAGACATCTTGACTTTGGCACTTGTCATGTCATACTTACTAGACAGTTTTCCTACCCATAACAGATCTCTTCCTTTGTTCATCAGCTTCTTTCCTAATTTCTAGTGAGATTTTAACTCTTAATAATCTTTTAGATGGTTATCCAGCTTAACATCAGAAAACTGGACCTCAAAACCTTCCTTACAAGTTTATTCCCTCTTGCTTAAGATGCAAATGTCAAACGTTTTTTAAAACGTAAGTAGAGAGCAATTCCAGGTCCTGAGTTCTACAGTCCAAATGACTCCACTGAGTAGCTCTTTACTTTGATTTCTTTAAGTCATTTCTTCAAAAACAGTCTGAGATATATTTCCATTTAATTTGAAATTAATCAAAGGATTAACCAAGCCAAGGCTTTTCTCTGTGAACAGCTTCTTATGTACTCACTGATTACCATAGCATAGTATCACCTTTTATTTCTTCTGTAACAACTTGATACAGAAACTCATAAATCTCACGCTGAATTAAAATTGGGTCCTACCACCAATTTCTCAGGTTTTCACCCATTTTTGTGTGGGATATTAAACCTTTTCACCTCAACAGAATTCTCAAAATGCTCTGTCAAACCATGTAACAAAGTTCTTTACTCACAACCAAAACTTAGCCTGGTAGTATATAGCTCACTGCTGATACTTTCCCATTAGGTCATTGTTCAACCAACACTGAACAATTTGAGTTCCAAACCCCTTGTTTTAGCCATTCTATTCTTTTGTATTACTTCACAGATTCATTAGCACAGAAAGTCACCTATCACTTTAATTTCTATCTTTCCTAAACGAAGCATGCCCTTCGACAGTCATGTTTCAGACACCACCTCTTACCCACCTTGCTTTTAGACTCTCTATAGCGTCTGATGTCCAGTTTGCGCTAAGTAGGTCTATTCATCTTACTGTCGAGGTCCTTGGCATTGCTTAGCCCATAAACATTTCAAATGTTCCTCATGGCATCTGCCAGTTTTCTAATCAGATTAGACAGTTCTCTCAATTACCTTGCCACATACCTGACTGTTGTTATCACCACCATTATGCCTTTCCTGATTAATGTTCGTAACAAGAGCCACAAGGCTACAGTGAGCTAGGGGAATTGTCATAAATTCTTCTGAAGTTTCATTTTCTTTTAATGATAGATTAGTATACTTTTAATCTCCTTAGTTTCCATTTAAAGGGTAAAATTATTTTACACAATTATCAATAGTTCTTTATATCTATATTGACACACTCAGGCAAGCTGCCATAGTTGTCATAGGGATTTTCTTTATATCATTTCCCTTTTTATAAAAGAACTTCTATAATTGTCACTCTCATGCTTGAAAAGCAAGCAGACAATATGGCTGATAATGATTAGCTCGGAGTCTGAGCATTGACAGCAATGCANGGGACTAGCGTTTCTGGAGATGAGCAGAGGTGTTAAAAAGAAGTCTCATTAGAAAGACATAGTCCTCTTACCGTTGAACTTCCCCAAAAAAATAATGCATTTGAAACCATCCAGGTTTAACAGAGAAAATTCTGCAATATTTACAGTTCTGCTATGTGACAAGGTGTGCATCCTCGTGTTCAAAACCTACACAGAAGAAAAGGATGGGAAGAGACATAGC